>PVIU01008183.1:0-85329 GCA_004026605.1 Ondatra zibethicus | reverse complement strand
CTGTGTATCCCCACTTCCCTGTGCCTCCGCTGTGTATCCCCACTTCCCTGTGCCTCCTCTGTGTATCCCCACTTCCCTGTGCCTCCGCTGTGTATCCCCACTTCCCTGTGCCTCCTCTGTGTATCCCCACTTCCCTGTGCCTCCGCTGTGTATCCCCACTTCCCTGTGCCTCCGCTGTGTATCCCCACTTCCCTGTGCCTCTGCTGTGTATCCCCACTCATATTTTACTTCTAAAGGAAAGGTCCATTTAGAAAACTCTGTTTGCCTAGGTTGTGATAGTTAGTAAGGAGGATGTGTAAGCCTGCTCTGAATGCTTTTCTGAGTTGGTACCCTCTTCCTAAGACCCCAGAGAGACAGCAGACGGAATGGAATGGAGAGAGGAACACCCCAGCAGGAGGCAGAAACACAGGAAAAATAGACCTCTTTGGTTTAGTCACTTTGTGGCCTGAAGATTCACTGTCTTTCTCTAATTGAGTTTTCTTCTCTAAGTTGGAAGGTCTGGCACAGATTCCATTGCTCTGCTTGATAGCAGCAGATCTAAAAATCTAACGTCCCTTCCACCGCTCCTCCAATCAGCTAGCTGTCTTTGATTCCTATTTCCACATGACACAGGAGAAACTGAGCAGGGACTCCATCCATTTTCTTCTACCTATTTCCCCTCTTGAATGAGCATGTTCATCCTCAACTTTCTCCCCCTCCCTCAACATCATGGGAAGTTCCCTCTGCCTTTCTCAAACTGAAGCTTAGTACCATTTCCTCCCACTTACTGGGAACTTATATACTGAGTAATGTCTCTTTCCCTCAAATATTCTCTTATATCCTTCTTCCATTAGATGGTATGAATTATGGATATTTTCTGGAAAAAGCCATCTATTTGGGGTCTGGGATACAATTCAGTAGAAAAGAGTTTGCCTAGCATGGGTTCTACACTGGATTCGATTCCAGCACCACAAAGCAAGAAAGGCGTACAACCCCTCTGTCCCAATATCTAAAAGTTTGTATTTAACCTCCCATGTCTGCTGTTTTCCACCTCTGTTCATTCCTGAATATCCCATAACCTGGCCCTTTTACAAACTCAAGGTACTATGGACCTCTGCACTAGAAGAAAGATGCTTGATCCCTTTCCCACGGCCTTCCCTCTCCTGACTGGCTGAAGTCCTCAGCATCACCCATCAGCCATCATCAAACTCCTAACTGTGGTCCAGGCAAAGAAATGCCCATCCAAAGCCTCTTTCCAAACATCACTTTCTGTCATCTCTGTGAACTTTTCATAGCTCTTTCCATTCCACACTCCAGTCAACCAAAGTAGCTACCCTTCTTTGCACTAAAAGTACCTGTCCCATTGTACTCATGTCTATGGCACTTTACCTTGCCTGAGATCTGCAACTGTGTTCCATTATTTTTTGTAGTCTTATCATGTAATAAATATGACACTAAAGACATTGTAGGGGCCCTACAATGTTATTTGATTAAAAAAAATCTACCATTGTTGGGGGAGGCTGCTAGTTCGTTCCTGGCTGCTCAGCCATGAAATAGTCACACAGAAACTTTATTATTTAAATCACTCCTTGGTCAATCACTTAAGCATATTGCTAGCTATAAGTTAATTCTCTTACATCTAGAATTAACCCATTTCCATTATTTTATATTTTACCACGAGGGTTGTGGCCTACCAGCAAGGTCCCAACTGGCAGCTCGCGTCTTTCCCTTCTGGCCGCTACATGGTGTCTCATGACTCTGCCTTCTTTCTCCCAGAATTCAGCTTAGTTTTCCCCACCTAGCTCTACTCTGCCTTATCCACAGGCCAAGGAAGTTTCTTTATTCATTAACCAATAAAAGCAACACATATACAGAAGGACCTCCCACACCATACCATGTTTATATTTTCAATTTCTTACAAGTACAACCAAAGTGCTAAAGAAAAGAATTTGGGGGATTTGACCTAGGCAGGAAAAGGAAGGTTTTCCCAGTCAGTTAAAACTCTGAGTTAGAACAAATAACTACAATCAGCCTTTAAAATGCACAAATGCTGTGTCTACCCTGAACAATCTACAGTTTCTTGGGTTTCTAGGACACTGTGTCTATCTATATCAGGAGAGCTATAGAGAGGAGGTTTTCATTCTGTAATGACAAGAATCCACTAGGTGTCACGACCAGATATGAGTGATGTGTAAGAGATGGACTGGAATAAATGGATAACCTAAGGTGGGAACCGGGAAAAGACTACCATCTTCCAAGGGAAAACCTCAATACACACTTGAAGTGTAAATATAATTAAGCTTAATCAATCCAAACCAGAAGTCAGATTTCGGGGTTAAAACCTGGAAGATCAGAGGACCGGGAGCAGCTGCCAATTGCCTCCTTCTTCCTTAGCTCCTCAGTTTGAAAGGGGCCAACAAGATCAAAAACACTGATGACAACTTATGCTGGAGAAGATGTGGGGTAAAGAGAACACTCCTCCATTGCTGGTAGGAGTGCAAACTGGTACAACTGCTTTGGATTTCAGTATGGCTTTTTTCTCATAAAATTAGGAAACAACCTACCTCAAGACCTAGAAATAGCATTTTTGGGTATATACCCAAAGGATGCTCAATTGTACCACCAAGACATGTGCTCAACTATGTTCATAACAGCATTGTTTTTCATTGCTGGAACTTGGAAACAACCTAAATGCTCCTCAACCAAATAATAGATAAGGAAAATGTGGTACATTTACACAATGGAGTACTACACAACAGGAAAAAATAATGACATCTTGAAATTTGCAGGCAAATGGATGGATCTAGAAAACATCATGTTGAGTGAAGTAACCCAGACCCAGAAAGACAAATATCAAATGTATTCACTCATAAGTGCCTTTTAGACATAAAGAAAAAAAAAGCCTATAATTTACAATCCAGAAAACCTAGACAACAAAGAGGACCCTAAGAGAGACATACATGGATCTAATGTACATAGGAGGTAGAAAAAAACAAGATGTCATGAGTAAATTGGGAACATGGGAACAATGGGAGAGGGTAGAAGAGGAAGGGAGAGGGAGGAAGGGGAGCAAAAAAAAATATATAGCTCAATAAAAACAATTTTTAAAAAAGAAAGAAAGTAAAAGGCCAGATCCTGTCTCCACCTCCCAGAGTACTGGGATTAAAGATATGAGCCACCACCACCCAGCTTCTATGGTTAACTAGTGGCTACCTCTGCCCTCTGATCTCCAGGCAAGCTTTATTTGTCATAACAGAAACAAAATATCACACAACGCACACTGACTCTTAAAAATCTGAATTGTTTGCCTTTCCAAGCCTCAGAGACCTCACTCAGGATGACTGTTTCTAGATCCAAACATTTACCTGTAAATTTCACAACTTCATTTTTCTTAACCACGAAATAATATCCCATTGTATAAAGGTACAACATTTTTATGATCTACTCGTGAGCTGATAGACAGACATCATGGCTATTTCTAGTTTCTGACTATTAAGAGTAGAGCAGCAATATATGTGGATAAGCAGGTATATCTGTAGCAAAATTTAGAGACCTTTGTGTATGTGCCCAAGAATTTACAATTGTATCTTGTGGTGGATCTATTTTCAGCTTTTTGCAGAAACTCCACAATGATTCCCATGGTAGCTGTACCAATTTGCTCTTCCCTAGCATGTGTTGTCATTTGCTTTGTTAATCTTGGCTATTCTAACTGGGGTAAGATGAAATCTTAAATTAGTTTGAATTTGCCATCCAACAATCTCACCCAGCTTTAAACACTGCAAGCTATAGCAATAACCTGACTCAAAGGTAAGTCAACTGGTGTAATAGTGGCACAAATGCTATAGAAATAACCAACCACATCTTGAGAATTGAGTTTAAGGCCCTTCCATAAGATTGAGCCTGGTATTTTTAGTGAGGCCAAGAGCCTGAGACCAGACAAGTCATGGACTCAGGGGAAACCTACTACTATCGGTCTGCTAAATGAACATAGTAATAAAAAGACTCTCATCAGTATACCATAAATCAGTC
Organism: Ondatra zibethicus; assembly: GCA_004026605.1. NCBI lineage: Eukaryota > Metazoa > Chordata > Mammalia > Rodentia > Cricetidae > Ondatra > Ondatra zibethicus. Next base: position 81,321 of record PVIU01008183.1, on the reverse strand, counting down.
CACTTCTCAGCTCTAAGCAGAGAGGCTTCTCTTTCAGTATATGTCAATTATATATGTCAAAGATCCAGTTGCAAACAACAAGAGACTTTGGAGTGCTCAGTGATGAATGGGAATGTCTTTATCACATACCTTTCCCAAAGGCTCGTGGATCTGTCTATGTAGAAGAGGAAACTGAAAGATTATAAGAGCCAGAGGTGGCAGATGATTTTAAATAAATTGTATTTCCCAGACACAACAATGCAGATGTACATATGAACCCAGAGAAATTGATAGCATTCATAAGACATGAACAAGTTCAAATGTGAAGAAAGGGGAGTTGACACAGAATTCTATCCTTATCCAAGAAGCCATTCACAAAAGATATGTACTTGGAGGGTGAAAATCAGCTTTCTACAATGCAGTGACATATGGCATATAATAGCAGGATAAGCATTTTCCAGGGAAGAGCCAGTACTTAGCGTTATTTGGCTAACACAAATTGGACCTCATGTTTTATGTGTTTTTTTCTTTTTTGTTTTAAGAAACAGAAACAATATAAAGTTGGGTGGGGGATCTTGAAGGAGTTGGGGATAGGAAAGAGTATGATAAAAATATACTACATGAAATTTTCAAATAATACATTTTTAAATTATATGTATTTGTGATAACTATTCTTGGCTATCAACTTGTCTACAAATGAAAATAACTAAAACCCAAATAGCTGGGCACAACTGTGAGGGATTTTTGTTTGTTTGATCAATCGTTGATTAAACCAATTGAAATAGTAAGAACCACTTTTAATCCTGATCTTCAAAGTAGGAAGTCCCACCTTTAATCCAGATATTTTGAGGTAGGAAGATCCACCTTTAATCTAGACCACATCTTCTTTTGACAGCTGATATAAAAGCCATGGAAGAAGGTCTCGATAGATAGATAGATAGATAGATAGATAGATAGATAGATAGATAGATAGATAGATAGATAGATAGATAGATGATAGAGCAAGCGATATAGAGATATATCTCTGTCTCTGTCTGTCTACCTGTATGTCTGTCCCTCTATCTCTCTTTGTCACCTTGCTCTCACTAGCAGGTCCGTTCCTTCACTGGCATTAGAGCCTACTTCTTCCAGTGTTTACTGAAGACCAGCTGAGACATCCAGCGACATGGACTGAACAACTGTGGGATTCTTGGACCTTCTGTTCATAGGTACCCACTGTTGGACTAGATGGGTCATAGCCTCTAAGCCATTATAATAAATCCCCTTCTATATATAGAGAGATTCATTCTTTAAGTCCTGTTCCTTGAGAGAACCCTGGTTAGTACAAAATTTATATGTGAATTGCAGTGACAGTCATTTAACTGAGTTTTAAAAAGACACTTGTCCAGAACAGAATGAACTTTGTAGTCTTTGCATCTCAATTTCTTGCCTATTGATAATTTCTAAGCAAAAATCAGAAATTCTATTAACAAATCAAGTATCAGTTCCTGGGAACAAAAAAAAAGCCCACCCCACACATCCTTTCCCCCATCTCCAGCCAAACTCCTGCCCAGAGCCGGATCATTCTAGTCTAAATGGCAAATCTCTCCACCTCCTTCTCAATGGTCTAAACTGGGACATGAGCAGTGATCTTTTTAGAGTCAGGGGGGATAAGAAAACCGAGAAGCAGGAAATGGCTGGCTGAGAAGGCAATGCAGAAAGCGACAGAGATGGAAAACTGCAGTTTTAACTTCCCAGAGAAAGTCGGGAGTGCTGATAAATATCTGCTGTTGGGAGGCTTTTTCCAGATAAAGCAAGAAATCTATTCTCTTTAACTTAATCCCATCAGGGACATATCACCAAGGCTGCTTTCAACAGATGGAAAAACACTCCACCTGCCTCAAGGAAAAACAACATAAACAGCTATTGTGTCTCATGCGTCTTGCTAATGCGTTCTGTACACTGAAACCCTCGCAATCACATGGCATATTTCCTCCCAGGAGCTCAGAACACTTCACAGAAGGTTTAATTCTTTAGAAAGTTGTTTCCTTCTCCTTCCATGAAATCTGGGTATTGAGAGGATGCTTGGATCTACACTGGCCTGTTGTCCTTCATCTTCACCTGGCTCAGGCATCTCTACTATGCTCCATGAGGCCGCTTTCTCTTCCAGATGTCACTTCAAAATTAGCACCCCATTGGTGCAGATGGATGGGACTCAGCTGAGCTGAACTGCATTAGAAATCTCCCACTTTCTACTGTGAGACTCTCTATGTGTGATGATAAACACTACAATTCATCATTAACTCTCTGTGGTTTGACCATTGGGGCTAGGAACCAATTGATAAGGGCGGGGGTACAACAAATTCTGTGCTGTAGGCTAATGGTGCTCAAATATGGATACGCATAAGGATCGCCTAAAATGCTTAAAGAAAATGGAATACTATAGAGGGAAACAATAGAGATTTTATTTAGCAAGAACAAATGAAACTATGTCACTTACAGGGAAATAGATGGAATGGGAGAACAAGGGGAAAAAAGCCAGTCTCAAGACAGGAAATGAATTTATGGGTGGAAGTACCTGCTTCCAAGCCTGATGATACAAGGTCAATCCTCAGAAGCCACATGGTGGAGAGCAAGAACTGACCCCTAAAAGTTATCCTCTGACCTCCATGTTTACACTGTGGCATATATGTATACACACACACATACAAAAAAAAACCATAAAAAAGTTTTCAAGCCAAACTCAGAAAAAAAATGCAGAATCCATTTTTAATAAGGGGGACAATTTATAAGAGGAGGTACAATGGGAGGGAGATAAATAAGAGGGGATTGCAGGGTGGAGATGTATGGTAAACATGGCATTCACTCTCATATACATAATCCAGATTTAAGTACATATTTATACATATATACATATAAATATGTCATGAAAGCAAAGCATAAGAGGACTTTTAAGGGAAGGAAGGAGACCACTGGCCGGGGCAGAGGACACAAGGACAAGGAGGTAAATGTGGAAAACAGAATGATATGTATGTGTGCAAATACAAAGAGTCCCATTGTTTTGTACATTAATTTTTACATAAGTTTTTTTAAACTTTGTTTAAATATGATATTTTGCATTTGCTTTTCTGCCTCCCCAATTCAGGCCAAGGTGAGGCCCAGGAACTTTGTATGTAGTATCTTCAAAGCCATGTCCTCTGTCTACACTCTCAAAGCACAACATGCCTCATGGGCCAGGGCTGCCTGGTGAGATTAAGCTCCCACAGAGGTGGTCGTTTCTTCCGTGAGCTTCGGTTTGAGGACTTTTTTCCCCATGCATACACAGTTGTTGATGATAAAGCAGAGCCCTGAACAGGCTGGACACACAGACAGTTCTTCACAAGCTTTTGTGTTGCCTTTTTCCTCCACTTCCTTTTCCTCAATACCGCCCCTCCCTCACAGGCTCCATTTGTTGGGATCACTCCCCCCCCCCATGTTCTACTCTTTAGAAGAATCCCCTGCCCTGCCCTGGTGCCTGCCTCTTTTCTTCCCATGGATGGCCTTGTTCCCTTGGACAATGTGGTCATAGGTTCTTTCTTTCTGGTGGAGCAAGAACACAGCTAGAGTTTTAATTCAGTCGTTCAAGCCAGGAGGTATCTCTGACCTGTGTTTCATGGCAGTTAGTTAGCTAGATTGTGCATTTAGACAGAAACTTGGTTTTCTAATCCTACTAGGGCCCCCCCAGGTTTCACAAAGACATGTTGCCACCCCAGAGAATTACATATTGCCCTTGGAGTTTTCATTTGGACACACCGGATTCCTGTCTAGAAGCTATCCCGCTTTTAAAACTTACAGAACCTGCAACCATGGAATGTACACAGACCCCAGGCATGAATCAAAATAGTCTAACTCAATTTCTAATTGTCTATAGCCAACTTAAGCGTTGCTTAATGCTGGCTTCCCCTATCTTTTTGCCATGTGCATGTCCAGGACACTTAGTTCTGGCCAATTGGAAATAAGATCTTTGAGATGAAACTCAGACTGCTAAGGATGACAAACCAACTTAATATAACAAGAGATGCCTGGCTCTTGACTTTCTCTGACATCTGACAGTAGTTACTAAGACAGTTACTGCTTAAGTCATCATTGGTCAAGTTATTCTGTTTCTACACAAAAGGATTCTTGGCTTATATGTAATGAAGGATTTGGATCCATAATATATAAAACATTCCTGCAAGTCAATAATAATGAGGCAAATGATCTAATTAAAATTGTAAAAGATTTAAGCAGTTGCTATATAAGAGATATAAATGGCCAATAAAACTGTTTTTAAAAAACGGCATGGAGTTACTGATGGGGAAATGCAAATCAAAGCCACAATGAGACACTGCTGTAGACACCCCAGAATCACAAAATCTCTTTGGAATGGCAATCTGTGTATTAGCCAAAGCAAACAGAAATCTTTACAGTGAGTGGGCAGCTCCTAATCAAGGGAGACACTGTGGCCAGCTGCCAGCAAACCACTTAGCCCATTCAGCCCTGGTCACACTCACAATGGATGGAAGAAGCCCTCCAATGGAAACCAGTTTCTCTACCCTACAGGCCTATCCATTCATTGAGAGCTGCCATCTCATGTCCCTTTTATCTTCTAGCGGCCATAGATGATAACCTGAATTCAAAGGCATAGAGTGACTTAGGTGATTTTTGCTCATTTTGAACTCAAATTGATTACTTGGGCTAGCAAGAATAGGCTTAGCTATGGAGATAGCGAGGAAAGTGTTTTATGTCAGAGCTCCTCTTGAGAGTCAGGGGTTGGAGGCAAGCACTTCCGCTGCTTTATGACCTCATAACTCCTCACTAAATAAATATGCATTTTATAGACTCTAAATAAATATCTGTTGGTCTGAATTGATTTTACTGTTAGAGGTTCAGAGAATAAATACTAAGATTCATAGACATCAGTACCTACCTAGAACACTCTCTCACGTGTGCTTTCTCTCCTTTGTCTCTCCCTTTCCTTCTCTCCAGCCTTCCCCTCTGTCACAGCAGAAAACATGCTCCAAGATAGAAAACTCACATTCACAACTTCCCCTGGAGTCTACTTGGACATGCTTCTTGATCAGAAACTCCTTGACCCAGCACACGCAGAGTGAAGAGAGCAAGGTTTGTCCTGCCCAAAGGTGGAAGCAGGACTGGAGATCTTTCCAGCCTTCGTCCCACTCAGGTGACCACTAAGACTGCAGAGATCCCTCATTCACAGTCACCTCTCGTTTTCTTGTGCTTTTGCGGTTCTCATAATTTTTTCCTTTCTCAGGTCCTCACTCCATTTTTACAGCCACCCTCATCCTTTACTTCTGTACCTCAAAGCCACAACCACTCCTTCTCCAGAATGCATGAGGCAGGGTTGTAATCATTCCTCCATGCTCTCAGGCAGAAATGCTGCCCTTCTCTGTTGCAAGGAGAGGGCTTCTTGTTTGTCCCAGACACCTGGCTAGCTTACACCCAAAATAACCACACAGAAACTGTATTAATTAAATTACAGCTTGGCCCATTAGCTCTAACTTCTTATTGGCTAACTTTCACACCTTGATTTAACCCATTTCTATTCATCTGTGTATCACCACGTGGCAGTGGCCTACCAGGAAAGATTTGGCATGTCTGTCTCTGGCAGCTCCATGGCGGCTCTCTCTGACTCTGCTTTCTTTCTCCCAAAATTCAGTTCTGTCTCCTCCACCTACCTAAGTTCCGCCCTATCAACTAGGCCAAGGCATTTTCTTTATTCATTATCCAATGAAAGCAACACACAAACAGAAGAAACTCCTACACCATTTCCCCTTTTCTGTTTAAACAAAAAGGAAGGCTTTAACTTTAATGTAGTAAAATTACATATAACAAAACAGTTATCAAGCAAGAATTACAGTTACAATATTTATATCTATTTTATCTTTTATAATAACTAAGGAAAACTATAATAATAACTATTCATTCTGCAACCCCATCTAAGACTCCAGAAGGATATAATATTACCTAAGTAAACAGGAAGTGCATTGTAAGCAACTTTCAAAACTCTAGAAATGACAGAGACACCTCATTGCCTGAACAGGTTACCCAAAGTTCTTCTGTACTGTTGGGGCATCCATCTTCAGCCTACAGGCCTATAGTATAGTATCCAACAGACTTTTCCATGAAACAGGAAATTTCAAAGACAGTTCAGTCACATTCTTCTGTATCCTGCAGAATGTCTCGCAGACTCTTTCATGAATCAGAAACCCTGAAGGACCATCTCACCTTTAGGAAAGTTCAGCAGTCCCCTCTATACAGGTTCTTCATGTCCAGTTTATGAAACAGTCCAGCAAGAGCAGTTTCTTGCCCAAATGGCTAAGGAGCCTCTTTGATGGCCATCTTCCTCTCGAAGTAGCTTGGTGCTAGCAGGAGCAGATGTGTCTCACTGTCATGAAAAGTCCTAAATTTTTAAAACATTTAAATGTCATATTCTGAAGGTCTCTGAAAGATTTGAAGAATACCTAACTCATATCTCTAGCCATCTAGAAAATCTAACTAACATGACTACAAACTTGATTATTATAGAGGATTATCTATTAACCTATAGTTCTTAATTATACATTACATTTTTAAATGAGCTACACAATCACAATACCTTAATCAAATTTCTTTATTCACCAATGAAAGCAACACAAATACAGAAGAACCTCCTACACCAGCTTATAGTTATAAATTGTCTCTTCTTAGGCTGCTTTTGTTGTATTCTGTAGATTTTGATAAGTTTTGTTTTTATTTTATTCAATTCTAGCAATTTTTATTTCCTGTTTTTATTTCTTCAATGATCCACTCATCATTCAATATTGTGTTGTTAATTACCATGCCTGCATTTCCTGTATTTTCTATTGTTGTTGATATATAGTTTTATTCCATTGTAGCTGGACAAAATACAAGGAGTTATTCCTACTTTATTATACTAAAAAAATGGGAACAATTTTGTGTTGCAATATTGGGTCTATTTCAGAATAAGTTCCATGTGTTTCTGATAAGAATCTGTGTTCTCTAACATTTTTGTAGATTGTTCTGTAGGTGTTTGATGAGCTACTTGATGGATGATATTATTTAGCTTCAATTTTTCTGTTTATTTTTTGTCCATATGACCTGCACATTGGTGAAAGTTATATACTGATGACACCTACTATTACTGTGTTGAGGTTAGTCTGTGGCTTGGCTTCTTTTGGCATTTGTTTCATGAAACTGTGTCCACCCAAGTTTGGTGTCTATATGTTTAGAATTGTAATGACTTCATGACAGATTGTCTTCCCATTTCTGACTGGAGCAACATGAACTCTTAATGTAGTTTTCAGTTGCATTTCCCTGATGGCCACAGATTCTAAAATTTCTCTGTCTTTTAGGTAGAAATGCCATTGCTTAAATTCTCACCCACCCAATTCCTAGAATTGGGGGGGATGTGTGTGATCTCTTATTAATACTCTCTAAATTATTCTGGTGAATTCTTTGTCACTTAGCTAATTATCTTGCTTCCTATAATGCTTCCGTCTGTCTGCAGACCCATCCCTTCTCCTGTATTACCTAAGACACTATTAAAGCAAAGCTATTGGACAATAAATGAACAAAGATAATGGAGTAGAAGGAGTGATTATTACCCAATAGAGAACAGAAAACAACACAAATGGATCATTAGATACAACTGCTCTTTAAAAGTTGCTCAGCCATAGTCACTGGCCAATTTGTTTCAGGTTGTTATATTTCACCAACCTAATCTCTTTAAAGATCCTCCTCTTTGGCACAATCAAGACGCAATCCCCAAATAAGGAAGCTATGCCATAAAAAGAACCCTTGAAAAATCCAGGAAAAAATGTATTGAGTGAGATTGGAGCCACTGTAGCTGCACATGTGTTTGGAGTTGTTCTGGCAAGTGGGAAAACACTGCTTCATTCATTATGTGGGAAATATAAGTCTGGCGGTTAGAAGAAACAGTTTGAAAGATTCCAGCTCACTATACGGAAAATATCTCTAAGAGGTGGAGTTGCCTAAACACATATGATTCTGCCCACGAAGTCAGTTGATGAAAGCAAAAGATGCATGTACAGATAGCACCTATTTTATTCTTTGGGAGTAAATTGGCAAGGATCTACAAATCTTTTCCAATTCATCATCCCCACCATATAGGCAAAGAAGGCCATCAAGGTACCATTGCGTGTAAGTTTTGAACTATTTCTAGGAACTGTCCAATGTAGATATGAGTTATGCAGTCTTCAAGGGAACAGATGAGTGAATCATTGGGGTGGAGAATAAGACATTAGACATTCGATTTCTCTTTTATCTAAAGTAGATAGAATGAGATAAGCTTTTTAACATAAAAATTCTTTTACTTCACCAGTATCTTTATTTATATATTAGAAATGTGTTCATTTTGGGCCACTGAAGTGCATTTATTTAAAAACTATATGTGTTTAAAGTATTTCAGCACTCTGCTTGAGAGCCGTCTTAAACAGGGAAATCAACATCAACAATTACAAAAAACTCACAAAGGAAAAGTAAAAAGTGACACTGTATATGCCAATAAAGGGGGTATGCATATAGTCTGAGAGCTAAAAATAAGAAAAAGGATGATCCTGTTGTTTAACTCATCCAAAAGCACGTATAGCAAAAGACTCAAATATATTGCCACTGTGAACATTTGAAGGGATCCAGAAAATCAGCCCGCATTTTGTTATGGGGTTAGAAATACATATTTAGTAGGAAATAATCCGGGTTGAATAGGCCAGGTTGAAGGTGGGAAGAAACATGGTGTCAGTGAGGTTACTAACCAGAGAGGAAGGGTTACAGCTGGGGCTGGGTGCTAGTGGTAGAGATGATAAGGGTTTAATTGGGTTTCAATTCCTAAAGTAATGCCAGTAAAATTAGCTGATCGGTCCATATAATAATACTTGTATATATGTTTTTCATGACTGATCACTTAGTACTCAAAACTGATGTGCTCTTCCCTGGGGAGGACCACCTCTCGTAAGGTTGGGGCATCATGGTCTTGTCACCAATAAGCTGGGAATGTGCACTGGTGTCATCCTTGTTCAGCTCACATTTGAAATGCATGTATGCGTGCAATAACAATCAATGAAAAGAGAGGCCATGATTTTGAAGGAAAGCAAGGGAGAGATATATGGGAGGATTTTGGTGAGGGAGAAAATGAAATGGAGAAATCTTGTAATTAAATTACAATCTTAAAAATAAACAAAAGAGGGAGGCAAAAGAGAAAGAGAGAGAGAAAGAGAGAAAGAGAGAGAGAGAGAGAGAAAGAAAGAAAGAAAGAAAGAAAGAAAGAAAGAAAGAAAGAAAGAAAGATTGATTGATTAGCGGATGAATGGAATACAGAGAGTGAGAAAAAGAATAATGAAGTGTAAACCCTGAAGACTGAAGCAGTGGACTTGAGCACCTGGAAAATCTCACTTTCAGACACGCAGAAGACTTGAAGAAGAGTGGAGTGCAAGGCAAGCATTTGATTCAAAGCAAGCTGAGATTGAGATGTCCATTCAAGTCGGGATGCTCAGTAGCCATTGACTAGATCTCCTGGGGAAGTATATATATGGTGGCTATCATAGTGCTAAAAGCATTCACACTCACAAGACCTGATAGGATTGCCCAGAACAAGCATGCAAAGAGACTAGAAGAGCACAGAGGACTGATTCAAGATTGAGCGTTGGTGGTCTCCAACAGCAAGAGTCATTATGCTCAATAAAAGCCAGCTGAACAGAAACTGCAAGTGAGGTAGGAAAGGTAGCCAGAGAGAGTGGGATGCTGGAGGCAAAAAAATGAAAATGGTTAAGGAGTAAAATATTAACTATGTTAAATGCTGTGAAGGATTAAGATGATCCCTAAGTACCACCTACTGAATTTGACAAGGTGAAAGTCTCTTTTGACCTATTGAGATAGTTGATAGAAACATAATATTAAAGCCTGAAAAAAGTAAATTCAAAATGCTCTGTTTGGTTGATAACCTTGAGAGGCCTGCCCTTTTCAGGAGGAAAATGGAGGAAGCGTGTGGGGAGTCAGAGGAGGGGTTCTGGGGGGAAAGGAGGGATAGAAAACTGTGGTCAGAATGTAATATATGAGAGAAGAATAAATGAAAAAAAACAGTGAAACAAAATATTGGAAAAAAAATGTGAAAAGAGAAAGTGGAGCAAGTATTGGCAGACAACCCTTTCAGGATTACCTAGCACACTAGAGCGGTGCAGACGGGGAACAACTGGAGTGCTATTCCAGCATGTGTGTGCTATGGGGATAAACACAGGGAGGGAAACTGTGATGGTGCCTGGGAGAGAGGGCCTAACTAATAGGAGAGCAGTGCTAGTGACTTGATGGAACCCAAAGCACTGGAACTGAAAGAGCATATATTCCATCCATCACCAAGAGAAGATTCTGTGCTGTTAGTTTTGTCAAGTCGACACAAACTAGATGTACCTTGGAAAAGGGACTCTCACTTGAGGAATTTTCTCCAGCAGAGTAACCTATAGGCAAGCCTATGGACATTTTAGTAGTTGGGGGTCCAGCCCATTGTGGGTGGTGCCATTCCTAGGCTGGTGGCCTGAGCTGTATAAAAAGAGCAGCTGAAAAAGACACAGAAAGGTCAGCCTTTTGCCATCTCTACTTTAGTTCCTGCCTCCAGGTTCCTGCCTTGAGCTCCTGGCTTGACTTCTCTCCGTGAAGGGCTATAACCTGTAAGCCAAATAAATTCCTTTTCTGCCCCAAGTTACTTCTGGCCAGTGCTTGATCATAGCAGCAGAGAAGCAAACTAGAACAGATGGTGAGTAAGTGAATAAAATTGAAAGAGGAGCGTGAAGGTTCCTCTTTGTTAGCTTGTATTAATTTTTCTAAATAAAATAAGCAGCACAGCTATTAACTAAGAGTAAGCTTTAAGGAAAAGATAATAGAAGTTTGAAGAATGCCAGAAATAATTATAAACCAGCATTTGGAAGAATGGGAGTACAAATTAATTAGAAAAAAGAAGTAGGTCTGGGACATTGCAAAAAACATAATTGACAATGTGGCCTCCTTGAACTGCCCCTGACTCTGGCCTTCTGCCCAGAGCTCATCATATGGATTCTGCATTGAGCCAAGCTCTGTGCTTCCTTCAGCAATAATTCAAAGGTGGAATCCTGGTGGGTGGAGTGAATAAGGGAAGCCTGGAAATTCATGGCCCTTCAGCCTACTATCTGCCACCTTACTTAGCAGGAAGACTCTGCCTCCCAAGACTCATAAGGCAGATTGTTCCAAGTCAACAAAAGACCACAGATATGTGTTTAATACACGTCCTTCACAGTCACCATTTCCTCCTCCCTCCTCGCGGGCCTGCGAAGTTGCCAGCATCCTCTGTACCTTTTTATTTAATCTTATAAGATACTATTAAGATGCCAATTCAGAATAAACGGTTATTGGTATAGATTCCATCAGAGTGAATTTACTACTCAGGTGGTGATAATTTCATATTGGAAGAGGTAATGGTGAGCAATAAATTTACTTTTTAAAATGCCAATTTTACACAAATAAAATCAATTCAAAATTGATTAACTCATAACCACTAGCATTTCCTAATAAAATATGAATGATTTAAACTGTTCTTAATCATGATTAGAGGAGGCTTGAAGTCTTCATGGGATTTCCCATAAAACATTTTATGACTCCATGCCTCGCTGTCCATTTATGAACAGTGTGGCCAAGACTTCTGAGAGCTCAGCACACACTGCAGTCCATACTCTATCATTAGGTACAGTACTCATAGGGCCAAAAGGAGACTGTAAACAGAGCTGTTCTTATACTTGCTAATTCAAAACTACATTTTAAAGTTTATTTGTCATGGTATTTATAAAACAGAATTCTCAAGATAACAGAATGACAACATGTGGGCCATGTAGAGACCCATATGGTGTAATTTATGGAAGCTCATAACCTCATGCTGCAAATACAACCAGCAATATTATTTTATAGATAAGGAAACACAGAGCTGAAGAGGATAGTGTCTTGACAGATTTGCACTACTACTTATTGACGAAGCCTAGATTCAAAGTCAAATGTAATGCAGAGAGAAGTAACTCCCCTAGTTACACACACACACACACACACATACACGAAAATGTACCAGTTGGTGAAGTACATGTCATTTCAGGTTTTAACATAGAAACTTACCATGCAGAATTAAATCTTCCTTATAAGATACCAACGGTTCTTATCAGAAACCTGACCAGAAGCAAACTTACTTAAAAGAAGTAGATCTGGCCTGTGCTCCCTTGGGTCTCCTAGCAGTTCAAGTCTCCAAATATCCACCCCATTTTGGTTCTCAGCGAGAAAAAAAAAAAAAAAAAAAAAGCAACTCCTACCATGGGAGGCACTCAAAATGCAAGTTCCCAAATGTAAACTACGGCTTTGACAAAAGCAAAAATAGGGAAGTAGACGGACAGTGTGCCAACAAATATTCCTATACAGTAATTTTCTTTTCATTGTGTTTAGAAAAATCTTACACATGATTCTATGCAATTGCAAGCTTTTGTCAAAGTGAGGGAAAACTTGCAATCTATCCTGCACGACAGAAACTGCTTTTTTTAAAAGAAATGTTTTCATTTTAATTTCTGCATTTGGGTGTTTGTCTGTGTGTATGTCTGTGCACCATATTCACTGAGGAGCTTGAGACGGCCAGAAGAGGACATCGGATCCCCTGGAACTGGAGTTACAGATCACTGAGAGCCACCATTAGGTGCTAGGAATTGAACCCTTGTCCTCTGGAAGAGCAGTCGGTGCTCTTTAGCCTCTGAGCCATCTCTCCAGTCCCATAAAGCACTAATTTTATATTCCAACAACTGTTTTCTCTTTGTTAATATCACATCTTAATTTCAACTAGATTCGACAGATAGGGGAAAAATCTTCTACCTATTGGTATGAAAGCAAAGGTATTTGGTTGTCATGGTTTAAATTTATCTTTCCTATCAGTCTCTTGAGCTCATGTCATTTTCCACCTCTATACCATGTACCACAGACCAGGGCACTGGGAATGAGTGTTCCTTGCTTGGAGTCACTGCTGCTCCCTTCTTTCAAAATCAACTTGCTTGATACGTCTGCTCTCAGACCAACTTCTCTTCTTCCATCTGCCCTCTCCTATTCCCCCTCCCTTCTCCCCCCAGGTGTCTGTGTCTATTTCTTAGCATTATGAGATCTCAGAATACTTGTGAAAATCTGTGCTAAGGGAGTGAAAGCCTGATTTGATCATAAGGCCTAGCAGAAGGGAGGTGGGGCACTGCGAGGGAGGACAAGTGAGTGTGAGCAAAGGGGGCACAAGCGCATGGCAAACAGGTCAAGGCCAGGAACAGAGCCATGGAAAAGCCAGCAGTGAGCAGAAAGCGGTAAGCTCTGGGGTAGATCTCACCGTCTCTGCTTGTGTTAATCTTAGTCATTCTAGAAACAACAAATCCCTAATCCTACTCCACAGCCTTTGTCTCTCCAAATTCTGCACTGTTTAAACAATGGTCTATAATGCTTCTCAACCAAACCCCAACTGTTAGTTAATTGACCATCTGAGTTTGAATCTAAATGGATTAAACTCCAACTCTACCTCCTGACAAGAGAAAACTGTACCCTAGGACTTGGAGGTGGTGCGAATGAGAAATGTCCTCCATGGGTGCATGGATTTAAACACTTAATCCACAGTTGGCAGTGCTGTTGGAAAGGAAAGGCTGTGGAACCCTTGTGGGTAGAGGAGGGTCAGCCCTGGGGGTGGGCTTTGAGGTTTGCTGTCTGGTCCTACTTGCTATTCTCTCTCTCTCTCTCTCTCTCTCTCTCTCTCTCTCCTCTCTCTCTGTCTGTCCCTCCCTCCCTCGTTCCCTCCCTGTCTTCTTTTACTGGTATGAGAGAAATGTGGTCACTCAGCACCCTGCCCCTGCTGCCATGGCTTTCTTGTTATGAGGGACTATACCTTCCCCTCAGCAACTGCAAATGAAAAGAAACCCCTTCTTACCTAACTGGCTTCTGTCGGTTGCTATATTTTATCACAGCAACAGAAATATGGTACCACTTTAACTTTTCTAAGCTATTTTTCTTATTCTGTTTTCTCTCATATATTACATCCTGACCACAGTTTTCCTTCCCAGGCCCCTCCCCACACATTCTCTTTCCACTAGATACATTTCTCCTCCTTTCTCTTCAGAAAAGGGCAGACCTCCTAGGGAAATCAACCAAACATGGCCTAACAAGTTATGATAAAACTAGGTACATTCCCTTACATTAAGGCTGAACGAGGCAACCCAGTAGGAGAGAAGGGTCCCAAAGCAGGCAAAAGAGTCAAGAGACAGACCCCACTTCACTCTTAAAAGTACCACAGAAGCACTAAGCTACACAACCGATACATAAATGCTGAGGACATAGGTCAGACCCCTGCAGGCTCCCTGATTCAATCTCTATGAGCCCCTGTGAGCCCTGGATAGTTGATGTGGGTTTACTTGTGGTGCCTTGACCCCTCTGGCTCCTACATTCCTTCTTTGCTCTCTTCAGAAGGATCCCCTGAGGTCTGCCTAATGTTTTGCTGTGAGTCTCTGCATCTGCTCCCATCAGTTGCTGGATGAAGCCTCTCCAACGATGATTATGCTAGACACTGGTCTGGTTACAGAAGATGGCCAGTTCGGGTTCAGTATCTCCCATTACTTGGAGTCTTCATTAGGGTTGCCCTGGTGGATCCCTGGGAGATTCCATTAGTTTTTTATCTCTCCCCCAAACTCCCCCCCCCAAATTGTACTTATCTCACCCCATACTCTCTCCTCCACTCCCTGACTGCCGAATCCCTTCTGTTCCCATTCCCACTTGCTCCCAGTCCACCCACAAATCTATTTTATTTCCCCTACCCAGGGAAATCCACATGTCCCCCTTGAGTCCTCCTTGTTATTTAGCCTCTCTGGGTCTGTGAGTTCTAGCATGATTATCCTTTACTTAAAAACTAATATCCACTTATAAGTGAGTACATACCATATTTGTCTTTCTGGGTCTGGGTTACCTCACTCAGGATGATTTTTTTTTCTAGTTCCATTCCTTTGCCTGCAAATTTCATGTTATTTTTTAACAGCTGAGTAATAGTCCATTGTATAAATGTTCTCTGTCTTTTTTATACATTCTTCAGTTGAGGGACATCTAGGTTGTCTCCAGGTTCCAACTGTTATGAATAAAGCTGCTATTAACATAGTCTAGCAAATGTCCTTATGGTTCGATTGAGCATCCTTTGGTTTATGCCCAGGAGTAGTATAGCTAGGTCCTGAGGTAAACCAATTTACAATTTTCTGAAAAAAAAAAAAACATTGCTCTGTCTTTCTCGTATTCATAGCCTCTTTTTCTTTGTTTACATCTATCTGTCTATCTATCTATCTATAAATCTACCAGTTATCTATACCTAAATGTATAAATACAATCTAATCACCTATATAACATTATTTATATATTTAGGTATAGATAACTGATAAAATATGAGGAGCCTTTCTTAGAAACAATCCTTACCCATGATTCAGTCTGTTACAATTAACTGCATCACATACAAGAACACATGTAAAAATGCAACTACCTACTATGTTGATAAGTTTACAGGAAACAAGGCAATGATGCCTACTGCATGTTGGTGGGATCATCTTGTGGGAGGCAGCTGGAGCCTGTGGGGACTAGCTTTCTTTCCAAGAGCCATACCTTTCCTCTTACTTAATCAGCTATTTCATACCCAGCTGCACACTCTCTTAGAACCTTCCTTGATTTTAACCCAGACATTCTTTTTATTGATAACATTTGTTTCCATGCTAAAAAATTATTCGGATGAGGTAAAGCCAAAAGCAAGTTGGTGCAGCTACTCTCTTATCTGCTAAAGTAGACTTCAACCAAAATTAAGCACGGGTGGATAAAGAAAGACACTACGTATTAAAGGGAACAATCATCATGAAGAAAAAACTAATGTAAATACATTGTATGAATTTTGGAGCTCCCAGTTTCATAAAACAAACACTAATATGCATAAAAGTTAAGGTAGTTCTCAGTAGAGTAATAATGAGTTTCTTTGACTCTCCAATTTCATATAGGCCATCCAAACGAATAACAAAGACAAGAACTTCAGTTAAACTATATCATAAGTCTAATAGACTTAACAAATATGCACAGAATATTCCACCCAACGTATATGAAATGTGTACTTATATTTAGAGCTGTTGAGGAACACTATTCTCTGGGCGTGAAGTTGACCACTTAGACTCTCAGAAGTTGTAACTACTGACAGGAGACCTGAACAACATTGAACCCTTTAACCTCTCATCATGGAGTGGGGTGGGTTTCATGAGGCTCTAGGCCTTCCTAGGTATATGTAAATGCATAATGGTTGATAGGGGTAAAGGGCTCATAAGACCCTATCTTTCCCTAAGGATATATATTCAGTTAATGGTTTCTGGGGTTGGGGGGTGGGGATATTTTTGGTGGTATACTGCTTCTAGACAAATAACTTCTTTATTAGTCAGGGTTCTTTGAAGTAACAGAACTTATAAAATAGATCTCTCAATGATAGATGATAGATAGAGCAATAGATAGATAGATAGATAATAAATAGAGCGATAGATAGAATCTATCTATCTATCTATTGGAATAACTCACAAATTGTGTCCAGCTAATCTAACAATGGCTGCCTATGAATGGAAAGTCCAAGGATCCAGTTGTCGTTCAGTCCACTAAGGCTGGATGTCTCAGCTGGTCTTCAAAATGTGTCAGTATCCAAAAGACGTAGGCTCTAATATCAGTGAAGGAGTGAAATTGTTAGGAGGCTAGAGTAAGCAGACAAAAAGAAAAAAACTTTCTTCTTCCATGTCCTTATATAGGCTTCCAGTAGAAGGCATGGTCCAGATTAGAAGTGGACCTTCCCAATTCAAAGTAAGCAAAAACCCTTCCCAGGTATGCCCCTCCATCTTTGCATTTTAGTTAATGACAGATGTAGTCAAGTTGACAACCAAAAATAACCATCATAGCTTCTCACCCATGCTTCTGTATGCAACCCTTACCCATGTTCCTATAAAAATAACCATAATTGAACTCTTTACTTCACCAAGTCAGACCTGGGTAGAAACATTTCTTTAGTCTGTCGTGGGTGAATAGATGTTTGTTCATTTCCCCCCAGGAAATGCTTACACAACAACAACCCTTGTGATCATGGGAGCTATGTGACCCAGTTTCAGACCAGTATATGAGTGCTTGTCCAATGGGTCTCCGAATGAGGCAAAGTCCATGGGCACAGTCTCACATGACAAGGACCACTGGACTTTAGGAACAGAGCAGAATACTGCTGGGACCACGTGGTCTGCACACTCTCCTCTCTCTTATAATAATTAAAGAATCTCTTGGCAGTTTTAGTGGCATATTGTCAATCAGGCATTGAACAGATGTGATCATTCCTGGAAACTCCAATTTTTTCTTGAATATTTTCCCCTACAACTCTTTGGGAGCTGATGGTTCTCAGGTTTCTTGGCTGGGGATGCCAGCTGTCACCGCAGACCCCAGGAACTGTTCTAATTCAGTGCTGACAGGATTGGGGTCAGATCACCCCTATTTCTGTGAATATGTTTTAAACAAGACTGTTCTTGAAAATGTGTGCCTATGTCAATCTTTTGTAAAGAGAGGATGTACCTGGCTTGATATTTGGCCACGCTAACAAAATGGTAAGTGTTATTTGTGAGTTAAAGATGTTTTGATGTAAAAGTTAGAAGAAAACATATTTGTTTTTGCCAGAGGTTAGCAATGGAGAATGGGAAAATATTGGCTGTTGTATGCAAAAAGATG
The DNA here is from genome assembly GCA_004026605.1 of Ondatra zibethicus. NCBI lineage: Eukaryota > Metazoa > Chordata > Mammalia > Rodentia > Cricetidae > Ondatra > Ondatra zibethicus. The sequence continues at coordinate 63,534 of PVIU01008183.1, read as the reverse complement.
CTTGTTTTTGATCTATAAATAGTTGTCCAAGACTCGCCTTCTTGTGTGAAATTCATCTGGTGGTCAGGCAATCATTTCTTTACACCAATGCCCCTTCCCTGTCTCAGGACCTGAACCCAGGCTGCAGCTGGACCATGGAAGACCCATTAATAATTGATCACATTCTATTCCTCAAAGCAAGTCTTTAACTAGTGCAAAAGAATCAGATAATGATGTAACAAAACTAGGAATCAAGAGGGAAAAACCGCAGAATATACACAAATGCCTGGAGTCTAAAAAATATCTACTTGAATGCACAGTAGTAGGTCACTGAAGAAATCAGCAAGGAAATTTTAAAATTCCTATAATCAAATGAAAATGAGGGCAATTTTACCGGAAGCTTTAGTGAAGACACTTTTAACTGAAAAGTTTATGACTATGAGTGCTTGCATTGAAAAATAAGATTTCAAACAAATAACCTTGAAGTCTTAGCAAAACAAGAAGGCGTCAAACCTCAAAGCAGCCAACCACAAAAAATAATGAAGATCGTGGCAGAAATCAATAAAAAGTAACCACAAAGACATTATGTAGACTCAATCAAAGAATCAGTTCTTTGAAAATTTAAATATCATAGACATGCCGTCTTGCTAAACCAAAAGAAAAAGATTCAAAATAATAAAATTACAGATGAAGAGGACAATGTCACTATAAATTCCAATGAAATGCAGAACACTTTGAAAACTTAAATTACAAGATGGAAAATCTAGAAGAAGTGTGTAAATTCCTAGACACACATGACCTATCACAAGGAAATCAAAAATTTTCTAAAAAATTAAACAGACCCAAAACAAGTGAGATTGAAGGAGTAATTAAACAGTCTCCTAAGAAGGAAAAACCAGGGCTAGATGAATTCACTGCTGGTTTCCTCCAAACTGTTAAAAAAGCACTAAGAGCTGAAGTCTTCAAACTATTCCAATAAAACAGGAAGGGAAGGAACACTACCAAACTCATTCTCCAAAACTAGCATCACACTAATACCAAAGCCAGATAAGAACACAACAAAGAAAGAAAATTATATACCAATTTCCTTAATGAACATAGAGGCAAAAAATGTCAAAAAATTAATTGCAAGTCAGTTCAAGAATACATTAAGGTCATACACCATGACCAAATAGGTTTCATTGCAGGGATGCAAAAATGATTAAACATATATAAAACAATAAGAGTAGTATGAAATCTAGAGAGGTCAATGGACAGAAAACTACACGATCATTTCAGTAAGATGCATTAAAAGCATTTGAGAAAGACCAACCCCCATGATAAAAGCCGCTACAGAAACTAGGAAGAAAAGGATCATACTTCAACACAATAAAGGCTGGGGATGACAAGTCTATAGCCAACATTATATTAAATGGAAAAAAACCCTGAAGGTATTTCCTGTAAAATCAGGAATAAGGAGACAGCCCAATCCTCTCATTCTTATTCAGTATGGGTTCAAAGTATTAGCTAGACCACGAAGACAAGAGAAAAAATAGGAAGGATATAAACAAGAAAGGAAGAAATCAAATTATACCTGTTCTAAAGTGACATGATCTTATCTTTAAATGATCCTACGGACTTCCCTCATGGAACCCTTGGATCGGATAATTTCAGCAAAGAATCAGGACACAAAGTCAATAGACAAAACTAAACAGATTTATTACATACCAATAATAAAGTTTTTAAAAAGAAAATCTAGAAAAAATCCTATTTACAATATCTTCAAAATTTACATAAGAATAAACCTAACCAAGGAGGTAAGACTTCTACAATGGAAACATTTAAGTACAGAAGACAACAGGAGAAGATGGAAAGACAGCCATACTTACAGACTGATAGAACTAATATTATGGCTAATAGTATATTACAAAAGCAACATACATTTTCAATTAAATCACTCTTTAAATACTAATGGCATTCTTCACAGATCTAGATAAACTAACCCTAACACACATATGTAAGCACAAAAGACACCCAATAGCCAAAACAATCATTGACAGAAATGCTAATGCTAGTCTCATACTAAATTACACATCCATAGTAACAAAAATAGGATGGTACTGGTGCAAAAGTACAGGAAAACAATGAAATAAAAGAGTACCCAGAAACAAATCCATGCAGCTATAGCTGGACAAAGCTAAACATACATACATACAGCCCCTTGATTTGATAGTGTTGGGAACACTAAATATCCATCTGTAAAAAAATGAAGCCAAATGCATATATCACATCCTGCACAAAAACAAATTCAAAAAATAGGTAGAAGGTCTTAATGTCAGACCATGAAGGATGAAACTTCTCAAGGGAAACATGTCAGTACACAAGCACAGGCAAGTACTTTCTGAAAAGGTCTCTAAGAACATAGGCAATAATCCCAAAACCTGAGATGGAAATGCATGAAATTACAAAGCTCCATTCACAGCCCATAGGAGCAATGAAACTCTTTGACAATTATACGTCTGTATAATTAATATATAGAAATTAATATGTAGAATTTAGAACTGCAGAAAATAAAACAGAAACAAACCATCCAATCAATGGGCTAATAGAAATCAATAAATGGGCTAATTCATTGAATGGAGATTTTGAAAGCAAGAAAGAATAACCCAATAAATCTTTGAAATATTCCTCAACAACCTTTCACATCAGGGAAATACAAATTAAAACGGCTTTTGTATTTTGTTTCAGGGCTGCAGAGATACCACAGCAGTGAAGAACTCTTGCTGCTCTTCTGTGGGACCCAAGTTTTGTTCCCAGCACCCAAATGCCAGCTCACAACTGCCTGTAATTCCAGCTCTAAGGGATTCAATGCCCTCTTCTAGCTCTACAGATACCCTCACCCACATGTACACACACTCACACACACACACACGCACACACACAAATGAATAAATCTTTATATTTATTCAGTTTCTTACCTTTCATAGTCACTATCATCGTGTAAACAAATGACAAGAAGTGCTGGCAGAGATACAGGGAAAGAGGAATGCTTATGCATGGCTGGTGGAAAGTAAACTTGGTACCATTATTCAAACCAGTGTGGAGATTTCTCAAAAAATCTAAAAATATAATTACCATATGGTCTAGCTACTCTTTTCCTGGATGCATACCCAAAGTACACAAAGTCAGCACACAAAGCATCCATACTTATTGTTACATGTTCACAAAAGCCAAGAAACAGACAGATGCTCAACAACAGATAAAAGTATATGTATAAAAGAACGTATCCAATGAGATTTTATTCAACTGCAAAGAAGAAATTATAACATTTTTAGAAAAATAGACTTAGAAACCATTATGGTAAGTGAAATAAGGCTCAGATAAATATTGCACGCTTTCTCTAAAATGTAGAATCTAGATTTATATAAACATAGACTATACACATATGTAAACACACATATCTATGGCATGAAAGTAGACACTGGACTACGGGAGCAAAGCAAGACAGCTAAGGTGAGGGGGAAAGGTGAGCAAGAGAGAATAATGGAATATATATGCATGATGAAAGCAAAAGATGTAACTATTTTGGGAGAAGGGTACCAGCAAAATGGGGAAGAGGAGATGGGAGGAAGACAGGGGAAGATAAAATAAGAACAAAGTATAATATTATATATACAAGCAAAAATGCCATAATGAAATCCATTTCTCTGTGTGTTATCCCCAAAATTGGTTCAATGAACTGCTCTCTTCCAGGTGGTTAAGAACACAGGTAAGCTGGTGGAGTGTACCTTTGACCTCTGGATTGCTAGGCTGTTCCCCCTTCACATTTCAAAAGTCTTCAGACCATCCTGGGGTATCAAGGAACCTCAATCTCACTCTGTTACCTCCTCCTCTCTGTCACTCCCTTGAAAGCCTTCATAAACTAGCACACCAAGACTGAAAACAACATGCAGCAATGTACACTTTCTTTATGAAGTGCTTTAACACTTATTAAGAACACGAGACTATTTTCTGCACTTTATGATGGTGAGTGTAGTATACAAGTACTTAAAAGACTAGCCATTGTCAACAACATTAGGTATCAGTAAACTTGGAGCTCACATTGAAGCTGGGCTGCCTGACTTGTCAGTTTTCAATTAGCTTCACAGACTATTCTTCATTTTCATACTGTAAAGCATCATTCAAGCTACTGTAAAACACGAGAGCTGAAAATACAAAATAGTTCTAACACAATAGAAATGGCTATGCAGTTCCACACCACAATACTGCATGGCCAAAACTCCTAGGAGGTTGTTTTCCTCTATGCAGTCATTTGGGAAGCCATGTTGGCAGAGACCTTTAGTATATATCTGATATTTCCTTCAAGTTAGAGAAAAAAAGAAAGTTGCAAATAAGTGTGTGTGTGTGAAGCTCTTATGAAATACCTGCTACGGACTGAATAATCAGTTACACCCCCAGGAAATTCATGTTCAGATCCTACCTCTAAATGTGATGGTGTTAGAAGGTGGAACCTTTGGGAGATAAATGAGACTACTGTCCTTTCATGAAAGAACCCTGACCTTTTGGAATGTGGAGATCCAGCAAAGAGGTACCATCTATGGAACAGGGAATGAGCCCTTGGAATACACAGAGTCTGCTGATGTCTCAATAGTCCTGGCCTTGAGAATTCTAGAGATAAATTTTGGTTGAATTTATTCTTAGATTTGGATTTTCCCAAAGACATGACAAAAGATGAAATATTCAGCTAACAGGCACTTCTATGTGATTCTAACTGTACACCATTCAGCGAGCAGCTCTCAGAGAGCTAAGGGACCTTTTCTCATCTGCATCCTCAGTGCTGGCAAGGTCTGCCATCATACAGGGCCAACCAACCCTGTCTCCCCAGGCATTCAAACACACAAAGAAAGACACCTGTGGCAGAACAAAGTCATGCTAGACTATAGTCCTACCGGTGAATGTGTTCCTAACTTCTGAAGGTAATTGAACACTTACTTAACACTTGCTGCAACTCTGTTTCCAATTTATGAAATGAAGAATAAGTCAGAGCCCAGAGCCAATTTCAGCCTAAGAAGTCTCGTAGACTACAATGATCCCACGGAGAGTTGCTCGTAGGTTTGGACTTGATATGTGCCTTGGGTCCAAGGTGGTAGATGGTGCCCACCCAACTCTGCAGCATAGCCTCACTAAATGCCCAGAAATGGCTGGCATGTACACTGAGGCTTTTCCCCAGCACTATAAGGAAAGGGGCTGATCACAACTGGGATTAGAAGATATGATTAACAGGGCCTGGAGAAGTAGTATTACCATCTAATAGGTTAGGTGGGAGTGTATGAAGGCTCCATCACTGCTTCTTCTCTCTAGGCCCCCATAATCCTTACTCCTAGTGATTTCTTTCATAACTTCATTTTGAACTCCAGGGAAAATATAAGCATGCTAGAAAGGCAAACTAATTTTCATGACTGTCTCACAAAGCAATGAAAAGCTCACGGAAGATCGTCTGTACAGCAGCACATAGGTAGTACCTAAAGAAAATGGGTCATCAAGGGCTGGCTCTGCCTCAAAATCCATCTTCGTGCATCCCAGAAAGACTCATGTCAAAGGTGGCGATGCTATTTTCCACTGTGAACCATTGACCCACAGAAAAATCAATGGAGAGACACAAACAAATAAAAAGCAGCATAGTTCTTTCTTTTCCTTGGAGAAATATAAAGGACTCAATTCACTTGCTTAGTGAATTATAAATAAGGGGGCCATGGAACAATTCAATAAAAGCATAACAAGGAAAGAAGTGAAGATAGAGACTTGTAAGATGCAGAGAAAAGGCAGAGTTATTTCTTTTAACTCTTCCTTTCAACCCCTCAGAACCAACCAGCTTTAAAAAAAAAAGAAGCAAGATTTTAGCTCCATGGATGTTTACTGGTGAGCACACACCTGTGCAATGTCATTTTGGGACTCTCACAACACCCCAGTATATTAGATGTATATCCTGAAAGCCCTGTATATGATCTCCATTCTGGTTCAGAAACCCAATGTTAGCATTTGCATTCAACCAGGATGTCCACCAGGCTCACCAAAAAATAAAGAATTCTACTTTCCTGCCCCCATTAGTATCATTCTCGGCCATATAACCCAACTTAGAAAAAAAATTGATATGTGTCACTTTGGATTAAAAAAAAAAGCCAGCTCTACCCAAAGTCCATTAACTTCTTTTACTACCATGATTGATGTGCCGTGTGTATATAGGCTGCTCCATCCAACTGGAGGAGGAAGTGAAGAGGAAAAAGAAACCACCTCACCTACACTGGACATGTAGCAGGAGGAGAAACTAAGCTTTTACCTTTTTAGCCACTGAGATTTAGGGATTTGTGATGACTTGGGCGTCGATATAACTACATTTTAAAATACCAGTAAAACGTCACTTGAGGATATGTCTGTGGAGGTGTTTTCAGAAGAGGCTAACGTGTGAATCAATAGAGGGAAGAAAGGGTTACCTTCACCCGATATGAATGGAGGCTGTTTCGCTGGCTGAGGGCCTGGAATGCCGGAGCCCTTTACCTGCCTTGGGCATCAGAACTCGGTGTTCATTGCGTTCAGAATCGCAGAACTGCACCAGCACCACCTGAACGTCTCAGGTGTGAAGAAACTTGACCTGAGCCCCGTGGTTTCTTTGACTCCTTGTCATATGATGGGGCTTCCTACCCTCTATAATTGCATGGACCAATTACTGTGCTACCTTACCTGTAATAAGTCTGTATGTCCTATGGGTTTTGTTTCTTTGGAGAATTATATTTCCAAGTTGTTACTGCAGAATAACCTAACCTATTCTGAATGCTACACTCCCTTGCAAATGAAGGCTAATTCTATATAGTTTCCGATTGCTAGAAGGTTTCTGCCTATGCTTCATGCAAAAAGGGAAAACTGCTAACTTCCTGGCATGTTGCATATAATGTTCTTTTCAGTTTTGTGACATCATAAGGATTGTCCTTGTTTTATAAAGAAGGAAACTCTAGCTCAAAGATTATTAAAGAATTTCGCAAGACTGGCAATACATGATTCACCTTGGAATTGAACAGGCTCCTTTCTGATTCTCAAGTACATGTTCTGCACCTCAGTATTATTCCAAAGCTATCCACTTCATCCCATGGAGTCATAGTAGCTACTCTGTTCATCCTTCCTTATGATATTGGGGCAGGGGGTTGGGGAGACCAGGTTTACAATAAGGAGAACAAGGGACTGGAGGACAGCTTCATGGTTAAAGTGCTTGCCGTCCAAGGGTGAGGACCATGCAAAGCTGACAATAGCAACGCACATATGTAATCTCAGTGTTCCTTTGACAAGATAGGAGGAAGAGAGGAGAGTTTCCTGAGGCTCTCGAGCCAGTTAGATTGGGTAAGCAGCAGCAACAAAGAAGATGGGAGGAGAGGACTGGCCCTGAGGACTTGTGGGGGTCCACAGAGTGGATCCATTTCACCTTGAGTAGAGGTCAGAGAGTTTAAACCTAGTCTTGCTCCTTCATGGTTATTGACAGGAGATTTGACTTAAGGTGTGACTACTAACAAAGATGTCTTGACCTAGAGTGTGGTTATTTTGTGTTTGGGGCATTAAGATGGTAACCACTTTGTTTGTTCCTTGTAACATGGTAAAAATATAAAATAAAAATAAAAACAAAAAGTCTTTTGCTTTCTTCCCCATTTTTGGATTTGGATTGGAGTATTTAAAGACCTTAAGAAATAAACGTGGGTGGATTCAGTATTCCCTGCATTGCCCTCCCAGTACTATCCTATGTCTCTATATTTCCATTGTGACTCTGTTTATTCTGTCTCACGTTTCTAATCCACACACCCAACCCTGGAACATACCAACCAGTCGAGGCTGGACCCTGACAGACATTACCCCAATGTGTGGCTATGACAAGGACTGACAACTGACCTCTGGTCTACACACATACACAACCTACAGAGGGGAGGATGGAATGGTGGAGGGTGTGACAGAGAGTTTTAAAAAAAAAGAAATATAAAGCAGGAATGAATATGTAATGAAGTGAGAGGGAATAGCAATACTGTGTCTCAGTGGGAAGCACTCATCCCGGAGTCACGTGACCTGATTCCTCAGCATGACTTGCAAACAGATGACTGTTAGAAGCATGTCTTATATGGCCCCAAAGAAAATTTTGGTAATTAAATGAAAACAAAATTATCAATGCAAACTGCATTAAAATATAAGCTAGTTTATATCTGAGAGGGAAATTCCTGGTAACTGATTATAAGATATACCAAGAGCCTTGGTTTCCTGTTTAAGGGGATAAAAATTTATGACCCCTTGAAAAACATGCGAGTGTCATGCTGAGTTCTGAATCTCCCTTGTTCTCCAAATAAACATGGGAGCATAGCTCGGAGAAACCTACCAAGAGCCTCCCAGGAGGAAAGATTCCTCCCAATCTTGTCCAAAGCAGGCCAGGGACTCATTCCTCCCAACTCCACAATCCTGTCTGTGTTTTGGCCTACTTGGCAAGCCAGTGGCAACAATAAGAACATGTTCACCACACTGTGCCACCTTACCCTGAGTGTGACAGTACTCAGAGAACCAAAGTTGTTCCTGAAAAATACCACACACTCACACACCACTGAGGGTCTGTCTGAGCCTTCTTCCTCCTGCTTTATAGATATCTGTTATCTGCTTTAGTCTACAGTATGGATTTCAATACGGGCCTGAAAGTTTTAAATGTAATATTTTCCTTTAAGTTCATAGATTTTAACTTTTGTTCCTGGTTTGAACTTGTCACAACAGGTTTTTACCTGGCTGGCAGACATCTAAGCATCAATTGCTGACTACAACTTCCTTGGAATGACTGCAAGCCCTGGATTTGCTGAAAGCTTATATGGACCAGTCCAGCTGATATGAATGCTCCCTGTCTCTTCAACAGAGTCTGTGAACCAGATGTTTCTGATAAATACCATATTGCCTGAATTCCCCCTTTGCTTTTGACTAGCATTTCGGCCTTCTTGGCCCCAGACATCAAAGCCCCAAAGTCAACCAGAAGTAGTTACAGAAAAGAATAAGTTATCTTGTGCTCCCTGGCTGAAATGCTAAGTCAAAAGAAAACTCCCTTACATAGGGGACAAAATGGCTACCTATAATGCCCATTGGCATAGCGAGAAAACAGGCCCAGAATTGTCAATTGAAAAAAAAATAATTTCTATAATCTGGTTGTACTCAAAAATCAGAACTATAGGGCCTGAAGAATAGCAGTAGATGCAAATGCCACTGCACTAGAAAAACCTGTCAGCTAATGACTCTTAGGCCCCCATAGCACCCCTGGAATCCCTAGGCAGGCAGGACTCATGATTGAGCCCTGCCATCAGTACTTCTACAGGAGAGAAATGAAGGACCCAGACCCTCACCCTGCTTTGACAGCCATGACACACTGCAGAAAAGACCCAGAAAGATGTAGGCCCCTGACTCAGCAGGATGTGCTGAGCCCCTGACTTTGCCCGACCGTGCCCTAATTACTAGGAAGAAACTGCCAGGTAACCTCCATGTGGTAAGAAATCAATCAGAAGTTAATAGGCTGGTGCTATATTGATAATGGAGGAACGCAGTAACCACGCCCCTCATGGCCTCCAGGTAGAGCCACCTTTCGCAGCTGAAACTGACGAATCAGCTCAGGACAGGTTCCCCCAGGCCAGAGGTCCAGCAATCCTGAGACTATTGCTATGCAACTAGCAGACCACCAGACGCCTTCCTTGCTCTACCCCCAATATATAAGCACTACAGCTTGGGGTCCCTCCTACTCCATCCGCTGAGTCAGACAGACAAAGGACCCGAGTTAACTCATAATTAAAAAGACTTTTTAGTTTTGCATCATATCTGGTGTCTTGGTGATGTTTGGGGTCCAGAATCTGAGCACAACAATCAACCACCCCCCCCACACAACCCCATACAGCATATGGTGTGTAATATTTTAATTGCATTTTGACAATAAAGTTTGTTTTGAGTCAGAGGGTAGAGCTAGCCACAAGCTGACCAAAATTAACCACAGAGGTTCTGGAAAACTGAGGAAGTGGTAAGGCAGGGATCTTAGCCCTTTTGGGGGAAGGAATAGAAGAGTTGGAAGTCACTGGTGATTGTTCCCCTGCTTATCTAATCTTTCAGGTTCTTACCCCCATATCTGATTCCTGATTTTTTATTGATAAGGCCAGGTGGAGGTGTGCACGTCTTTAATCCAGCACTCAGCAGGCAGAGGCAGGAGGATCTCTGTGAGTTCAAGACCAGCCTGGTCTACAGAGTGAGTTCTAGGATGGGCTCCAAAGCTACAGAGAAAAACCGTCTCGAAAAAAACCAAAAAAGAAAAAACTAAAAATTGATAAAAAAAGAACAATTAAATAAATGCAGCACACAAACACAATCACACATTCTCACTTACACACCCTCACACCACACACACTTACACCACACATAAACTCACATACTCTCACATATACTCACACACACATACTCCCATACTCTCACATATTCACACACATTCTCACATACACACACCACACACATTCACATGCATACACATCCACACACTCTCATTCTCATATATTCACACACACACACACACACACACACACACACCACAGAAAGAAGGCTATAAAATGTGATGTGCCAACAAATAAATATTTATTGCTTTTCCAGAAGAGTGCTCTGGGGCTTTTCTGCCATGTTACAAACCAGCACATTGGCCTTTTGGAAACACAATAGTCCTTCCTCTCCACGCTACCAGCACCAGCTCACGGATCCACAAAGCAAGTACAATGCTTTTAAGTAAGCTCTCCTCCTCTTTCTGAACTCATTCTCTGACTTCTGTAGACATCCATTTTTCATTTCCGATATTTAACAATGTCCTTTACTAACCTTATCAATGTGGTCTTCTAAATATCTGATCTCATTCATTAACACTATAACACAGGAGGATTTATAACAAAACCTCTCTTTCTAAGAGCAGCCAAGTCCGCTGCTTCAAAAGCATTATCTCCCTGAGGCTATTTAGGGCATCAGTCAACAGGTGAGGAAGAAAGGGAGAAGATAAGGACCAGAGTGTCCACCTCAGCTGTCTCTGCTCTGCCAAATGAAGAGACCTTGTCCTGAAGTCTGTCTACTCCATCTCTGCTCACCAAAACCTCAGATTCCCCAAGCAAAGCTCTGATTTAGTCCCAGGGACATGCACAGACCATTGCAAAGCAAAACATCATAGGAAAATTTGCTGAAAAATAAACTGGTGAGGCAGGGGTCCTAAGTTTCGCACCACCTTTGCTTCAGACTTTATATCCTATTGACTTTGCTGTTGACACCATATATCCTAGGTGTCTCCACTCTATGTTCACGTCTGTATCTTTATTTCTTTGTACATTGTCTGATAACTTTCTCTAAAAGCAGGTCCAGTGACATGCCATGATTCCCACCCTCTCTCTGACTCCCTCTTCGGGAGCTTCTTCAAAGCTACTTCTCTGGGTGCAGATTTCAGTATTTTATCCTACTCCAGCTAGGGCTTCTCATCACCTCTGATGAGAAGTGAATGTGTGATTTCATAAAGCATTCTTACCCCCTGAGAACCTTCTGCTCATCAGCATACGGTAATGCAGGTGGATCGCTTAGTTTGGAGTTAGCCTGAATATCACTGCAACCCCAGTGTTGGACTGAAAACCAGTGAAATTAACCTTTCTCCTCTAGGTAGTTCCAGAATATAAAGTAGCCTGACTGAAGTCACTTACAAAGCCATTTTTCCAAGATGGTACAAGAATTTTAACAATAGCACAGTGCTAGGACTTTCAACTGTCACACTGATGTATGCAAAAAGAAAGCAAGCAAAGCTCAGAGATGGGAAAAGAGCAATTATATTGCTTGATGCTCTTGGATCTAGTCATGCCTGATGCTAAATGAGATTCCTTCAAAATTACCAAAATGATCTCTTTCTTTCCCTAACAAATATTGACTTTCTGTCCCCTAAAACAACAAATTATAACAAATACCCCCCTTTTCCATCCTACTCCTAGGCTTATTCACCACAATCTTCTTACTCTACATGAAGAACAAACATAATCTATCTAAAATGCTCCAGAGTTATGAAACTCAAAACAAATATTATAGTATTGGCTGTACATTAAAAGCAAAAAGAGACAATGTGTGTATGAGTGGTTGTGTGGTTGTTTTGTTTGTTCTGTGAGATTTTATTATTTTTTTGGTACCTTCTTTGGTAACATGTGATTGCCTTTTAGATAAACGGTGAGAAAATCAACTGTTATTATCTGGATCAGAACCTACGATCAAGCTATCATAGATAGTGTAGGGGAATGTGGTACAGTAGTGTTGCAGGTATATCCTGACTTATTGGGAAGCCAGGATATATTTAGAGCCACAATAAGACAGCTCTGGAGGGGTAGAGCCGCAATAGGACAGCTGGGGGCGGGCGGTAGAGCCGCAATAGGACAGCTCTGGAGGCTGAAGCTGCAATGGGACAGCTCAGCCCTGAAGGAAAGGTGCCCTGACTATTGGGAAGCCAGGCTACCTGAAGCTGGGGTGCGGTGGGGATGGTCTCCCCCTCAGGATATAGGGATCCTGTTCTTCTCCTGGAGAGCCACTACAGCTGAGTTTTGCTCTGTTCCTTTACGGAAGCATTCTAGCAGAGCTATCTGCTTCTTCTCCAACCCAAGACTCTTTTGAGAAAGAGATTTATTTGGGAAGGAGGAATCCAGGAGAGTGGCTGCCTCTTCCAGGGAGAGATTAAGGGCAGCTCCCAATTGAAGGGGTGGAGAGGCTTATATAGGGTTTCTTAGGGGCAGTTTTCCCAGGAAGAAGGGGCATTGTTTAGTTTTTCCCTGCTCAGGGATTGGTCAGTTTAGCTGGTCAGGGGCAGAGATGGCTCTGACTTCATGGCTAAACTGTGTTTCTTTCACTGGTCCCTTTTAGCTTTTTCACACTAGTTTCAGAGCCAGGGCACATGTCTTTAGTTCTGAGTTCAGGGATAAAGATGTTTCTTTCTTGGCTCAGGCCTCAAATACAGGCTGTGTTTCTTTCACTGGCTCTGGGTTCAGAGTCAGGGTGCTCAGTGATTGGTTGGTTCCCTGCCCAGGGATTGGTTGGTTCAGTTGGGCAGTTTGGCAGTTGGACAGGGGCAGAGGTGGCTCTGACTTCATGGCCAAACTGTGTTTCTTTTACTGGTACTTTCTAGCTTTTTGACTCAAATCTTAGGACTGGGTGTATTTCGTTCACTGGCTCTGATTCTAGGGACAAAGTGTGTTTCTTTCACACTAGTTTCAGAGCCAAGGCACATGTCTTCAGTCCTGGGTTCAGGGCTAAAGTCATTTCTCTCCTTGGCCCAGGTCTCAAATACAGGGTATGTTTCATTCTCTGACTCTGGATTCAGAGTCAGTGTGCTCAGTGATTGGTTGGTTTCCTGCTCCAGTTGTCCCTTTTACCCTACAGATAGACCAGTGAGTTGTCATATTAAACTGACAAAATCAGCATTCTAATTTACAAAAACAAAGAAAAGAGGAGGCACCCCACATTTTCTGCTGCTGGTGGGGTAGGAGAGGAAGAAAACTTTGAAAGACTAAGCTAAATGAATTTAAGAGGAGAAATAAGAATAGAGAATTTAAGAGGGAAAAGAAGAATAAAGGAGAAGACACACAGAGGTGGGGAAAGGACATTGATAGGGGACCTGCATTCCCCATCCTTGCAACTGAACCTGGAAATCCCTTTGCTGTAATGCTGGAAAAGAACGCTGCTGGCCACAGCCAAGTGATTGACATTCTGAGCCTCAAAACCTCTTTATGTATTGAAGGATCCTCGATGCATTCCCACATAACAGATTACTATGTGTCTGGGGAAGGCAGGTAAGGCAGAAAGGACTTTCCATCTAGGCGTCTTGAATGACTAAAGAAACTCTAGAAGACTTCTCCAAAGCACAAAACACAGCAATGACCATATTTCCCGGTCTTCAAACCCTCTCCAGAGGCCAGCAAAGCTCTCTGTTTAAAGGAAGCATTCACACGCTTTAACACCCACACACAGTAGATATACAGTGCCCTCCCCTTCTCCCCAGATACTCAATATATGACCAGCCAGACCTGGAAGTTAGTAGCATTATTGGCAACAAGTACCAAACATTCAATCCATTCAAAGCAATGTTGCTGAGTCCTGTGTGTTTCTCACCAAGGTTCGTTATAATGTACTCACTGCGCACAAAAGCACAGCCACAATACTCAGAGCTGGCTGCTCTTAATACTCATGAAATTACAGAAGGGAATCGAGGAGAGACTTTGGGAGAGATGAGAAAAAAGGTATTGGTTTAAAATGTGGCATTTACAGCCTCTATTTTTCATGCCCTTTAAAGTGCTTTCTTTTCATTCAGGATAAAATGAATTTAAAGTCAACATTTTTATAACTGAGTAGAAATAATTTATTTAGAAACAACAGATTTCATTATTTAAGATAACTTCTGCACAGTGATATGAAAAAGGACAGAAAATTCAGGAAAACGAGAAGTAACCTAAAAGTTATGCCCAATCAGAACAGAAAGAAAGTTCCAACTTGTAGCTCCAATTTCACTATGCTTGGTTTTCAATAAATTTTATGGAAAGAATTAGATAGAATGCTGAGCTACATTAAAAAGATTTGGGATTTCATTTATTTCTGCCAATAATTACCTGTATGACCTTGAAAAATATCATTTAATGTCCCCCCCAGAAGTTATCTGTGATGATCTTCTACAGCTAAATCTAACCTTATGAGAATAAGAAAACTAACTCACAATATAAAGAATGTCTCAAACTTAAAGAAATTATGAGTTGGACAGTCATGTATTAACGACAAGTATATTGACAATGATTTTATTAAGGTTAAAATAAAAGCTATTAGTGAGCATTTACATAGCAAGCATGCATCAACTATAACTGTCAACATTATAAACAAATATTGTTAGCACTATTTTAAAGACCTAGAAATTGATAAACATGGGAATTAATAAATTTCTAAAGATTATACCAATATTCAAGGTTGAAGTCAACTTTCAAGCATATCTAATTCAAAATTGGGGGCCTCCTTTTATTATTCTGTTGTTTACTATGTGAAATACTAATGAAGTGTAGACAAATGTTTTGGGGCTCTAAATGTGATTGTTCTGAGAGTTGTGTGGATAACTGTGATGGAGATGGAAATGTCGTCTATACTGGGATTATAGCCAGAAGAGGGGCAAACAACAGGCAAGTATATTTTCTAGCAATTCCATTTCCTTCACGGTAGAGCTGACAATCTATCTTCCCAACAGGGTGGGAAGGGAGTGGATTTCCAGACCATGGTTTTGAGAAGTGTAGGGCATCATTATACATCCTTTCTTGAGACCCCACAGCAAAGAACTCCAAGGCATAAAATAGATGAGCACTTGAGGAACATGGATTCATGTTCAGCCTGCTGCTCAGAATACATATGTTAAGTGGCCATGTTTGTGACGAAAGAATTCTCACCATGTAAGACATCAACATTCTATGAATACCAAAAGGGGGAATCAAACTATCCTACCCTGTGTTGGCAATATGTCTGACATGCGTTTTGGGGAGTAAGAGGATATTCATTGTAGCACAAATTATAATTGGTCTTAAAAATAAAAACTTAGAGTCAGATATTTGGAGGTTAAAACTGAAAGATCAGAGAAATAGAGCAGCCAGCTACTACCTCTATTAAATCCTCAGAATCAAGAGGACAAGATCCTGTCTCTACAATTCTTCAAAAATTCCGTCTCTATGAAACCTCAGACTGAATCCTGAGCTCCTGTCTCCTCCCACCTTATATTTCACTTTGCCCAGCCTTATCTCTTTCTATCTTCACATCCCTGGTGCTGGGATTAAAGATGTGAGCCACCACTGGCTTGGCTCTGTTTCTCTTTTAGGCAGATTCAATATTATGTAGCCCAGGGTGACCTTGAACTTACAGAGATCCATTTGCCTCTGTCTCCCCAGAGTGTTGGGATTAAAAGGTGTGACCACCACTGCCTGGTCTCCACGGCAAACTAGTGTGGTTAGCTCCACACTCTGATCTTCAGGCGAGCTTTATTTGTTACAGCACCAACAAAGCATCACCACATTTCACAGCTGTGTATAGCCCAAGGAACTAAGACGCTAGACACTCACAGCACCAAAGATTTACCTGAGACAATGGTTTCAAGCACATTGTTTACCATCAGTGAAAATAAAAGACATAGATTCTCCTAGGAGTATGTAAAGTGGAAGTACAGTTTTGCAAAAATTTGTATAAAAGTAAGAAATCAAGGAAAAGTGAAAGAAACTCTTTGGGAGTTGGGAAGAATCTCTAAGAAAAGCTAAAGGCCAGTGGAAATCCTTTGCCCAGGGTTTCTATAGGGGAATGAGAGAAACTAGACAGAAGATGAGGTAATCTGTCTTAAAAGTAGTTAATTATCCAGGCTATCCTGCACCAAATGATACATACGATCTAGGCATTTCCCTTGACCCAGCCATGGAGATGATTGTGTACTGCCCAAACGGTCAGGAACAGTTAACTTTAGCCATCCCTGACAATAACTTTGTTAGCTATTGACCTTGACTGTCTGGTAAATGTTAGTCACTTGGCCAGTTTTATCACCTCTGGACCTTGTGGGCATCTTGCTAACTAATTAATTATGTTAAGCTCTTTGGCTTTATGGGTTGCTGACCTTTTACTATCCGATAGTCATTAGCTACTGGTTGGATTTGCTACCTCTGACCTTTGCAGATATCCCAAATGCCTACACTAGGCTCTCTTTGTTCCCACATTTACCAAGAAATAGCTCCAGTTTTCTTAGTTATCTCTATCTAGATGATCTGGGTTATGTTTCTTTAAGTGGGCAAGACTCATAGAAGCCATTATTACCTAGAGCAATCTATCATAATTAACAGCACTGTATTAAAAACAAGACCATGTAGCAAGCATGTTTCCCAGTTGGGAAAGGTCACATGGAAGCTGGCCAGCTGACTCACCACTGCTACCCTTGCTTCTTAGAACCTGTTTGTCTCTTATCAAGTCCACTTGGTCCTCTCATGTCAGCTTGTAAACACCACTATCTCTTACCGCTAGTGTTTCTGCTTCACTTTAACCCTCACACCCCCTGACTACCTTAGTATCCATTCCTACTATAGCAGATGTGTATAACTTGTAGTTTTCACTGTGGGCCTTTTTCCCTACTGCCTGCTATGATCCCAGACTCCACTTGATGACTCTGAAGTGACCAACATATTTTCTATGCTACACATATCAGCTATGAATTATTACTCTAACACATGAGGCTGATGGTGCCTTTCGGCTCAGTCCTTTGCTCGATTTTTAAGGCTATCCTATCCTCATACCAAAAAAACAATGAAAGAAGCATCAGCATTGTAGTAAAACATGAGAGTAGCCTAGTTATTGTATTGGTTTCTTGGAGGATGTTGTAACTGCCACAGCTTCATTCTGTAACAATTCTGGAGGCCAGAAGTCTGGAGTTATGAGGGATAATTTGTTCCATGTCTCTCTCTAACTTCTGGTGGTCCACAGCAACAGTTGGCATGCCTTAGCTAGCAAGCACACGATGACAACCTTTGTCTCTGTCCTCACATGGCCTTCCTCCCTGAGGATCTTTGTCCAGAATCCCCTTTTCATAGAAGGCTGTTCATCAATCATATTGGATGCCAGGCCCATTCTAATCAAATATAACCTTAACTTGGTTAAATCTGCAAAGATTTTATTCTCAAATAATGGTACACTCACAGAGACAAGGGCTAAGATGATCACAGACATTTGAAGAAACAATTCCACCTCCAACAGCTGCTAAGGTATATGTCTCATCTTGTAGTTTCCTAAACATGGCATCCTACAACCTAATCTAAAGGTGAAGCTTAGCCTCAGCCTTGAAATAAGTTTCAGACCCAAGTCTCTTGCACATGGCTCCTAGGCTGCTTCTTTCTTACATTCTTGCTAGAACTGAAGTCCTGCTCAGCACCTTCAACCAAAGCAGCCCTTCCTATCTGTCCCAGGACACCCCAGGTACAGACTCTCTTCATCTCTAGATATCAGCCTGTTGCTTACTGCAGTGTGGCCACCTGAGACTGACACCCTACTCCTCTCCCATACCTACAACTGCTAATGGACAGAATTTCCAGTTTGATAAACTATCCCTATGGCCACCCATCTCACAGAACAGTTTTCCATCCAAGAAAAAAAAATGTTTCTAATCTGAGGAAGAAGTCAGTATACACAGGAAATTCTAGCTCCAGAAGGGTGTGGTCAGCTGGCAAAGCTTAGCCACCAGAGCCTAGGACTTACTACCAGAACGGAAAGTATTATGTAGACTCCAAAGCTGGTGTCTGGGTAACTGTCATGAAGCCACAGGGTCTGGCACCAGTACTGGATATATAATCACTAGAGGCCCAAGCAGACTGTGTTTGGCAAACCAAGAAACCCAGCTAAGATATGCTAGAAGGCAAGTATAAGTGTTGATTTTGAGAAAGTATTGGGAGTATAGAAACAGTATAAGTCACCAGTTTAGATTTCTATACCCAATCATATTTTCAGGTAAATCAGGAATGAAACTAGTTTCCTGTTCAACTTCTTGTGCCCTTAGATGGAGAAGAAATACATACACTCCAAATGCTGGGCAGCTTCAGCCTAGGGAAAAAGACAAGCATGTGAAAGGTGTCTCTTAATATAAATCCAACTTAGAGATTATCTTCAACCTCCATGTTGCACAAATAAAGGACCTACTTCCACTGTCTATTATAAGCCAAGAAGAGAGATTTCAGGAACAGAAATGGAGAAGACAAAAGAGAGGAGGGGGGAAGAGAGGGAAAGAGCATTTTCAGTCATCTTCCCTTCCTAGAAACAACACACAGAGAGAATCTGAATCATGATTTGTTCTCACTTTAATGCCCAGGTCCAGATATCTGGGATGAATGAAGCTAACTACTCTCTATATTTTACTAGCAGTTGGCCCAAGTGTACCTTCCACTTACATCCTATGGAATCACCATACCCAAACTATTAGAAAACCATTTAAAGCAATGACCGAATTACCAATTACAACAAGCAAAAACCCCTTGGCCTGGTTGGCCCAGATGCCTCTGAACTCAGTTCTTTCCAAGATGCACTCTAGGCAAATCTCCCAAATAGGGGAAACAGGCCATTCTCAGAGGTTGAACTATAATCATGGAGCTCCATTCACTAGCCAGCCCAACCCTGAGAACAGTCAGAGCCAAGAAATTTTTGGGCTCCAATCTGTGTTGCCTGTCCTATTTAATCAATCGCTGGGACAAGGCTGTTAGATTCTCCATCACAGTATGGGCTCTAGCTGCCTGCCAAATCCTTCTTGTGAGGAGCATTTGCAAAAAGAGAAAGGCAAAATAAGAAAACAAAACTCACCCATTGTGTCAGCACAGCAGTGCACAACCACTTGTAACTGAGGGCTGCTTTTCAGAGGTAGAATGATAAGGTATGCCAAGTCACCCCTCAAGTCTGGCTCTTGAAGGCCCTGAGGCAGCCTGCCACCTGCTCTTGAGAGAGATGTGGCATTCCCAAAGTCCACACACTTCACACAACTGTGTTTCTTGCTATACTATTCACAATAGCTGAAAAATGCCACCAGTCTAGTTCTCCATCAGTAGATGAATGGGTGTGAGTGATATGGTTTCCACACAATGAAAAATTTTCAACTGTAAAGAAAACTAAGATGATGTGGGATTCCCCTCTGTATGCTGTGAATACCACTCTTTAATAAAGAAACTGATTTGGAACTATAGCAAGGTAGAACTTAGCTAGGCAGGAAAAACTAAACTGAATGC
The DNA here is from genome assembly GCA_004026605.1 of Ondatra zibethicus. Classification (NCBI taxonomy): domain Eukaryota; kingdom Metazoa; phylum Chordata; class Mammalia; order Rodentia; family Cricetidae; genus Ondatra; species Ondatra zibethicus. The sequence continues at coordinate 43,732 of PVIU01008183.1, read as the reverse complement.
TGGGAGAAAGAAGGGTGGAATCAGAGAGAAGCCATGTAGCCCTGCCAGAGTCAGATGGTGGGAACTTTACCCAGTAAGCCACAGCCACGTGGCAATACACAGATTACTAGAAATGCATTAAATTAAGATATAAGTGTTAGACAATAAGAAGCTAGAGCTAATGTATCAAGCAATATTTTAAATAATATAGTTTCTGTGTGATTATTTTGGGCCTGAGCTGCCAGGTGGCCAGGAAACGAACAAGCGGCCTCCTTACAACACTAAAAATAGGGCATTTGCATGAAAATGAATGAAACTGGAAAACATTATGGGAAGCAAAATAAACTAGACTCAGAAACACAAGTTCAAGGCTTCTCTCATATGCAGAACCCAAATTTAACATTACAGGGGCTGGGAGATGGCTCAGTGGTTAAAGTGCTTGCCATACAAGCTTGAGGACCAGAGTTCAGATCCCTGGAAACCATGAAAATGCTGGGGGATCTGGTCTTTCAGCTGTAATTCCAGCCTTGGAAGATAAAGACAGAGACCATGCAAACTATCTAGCAAGATCAGCTGTATCAGTGAGATATGGTTCGATTGAGAGCTCCTAACTTAATAAGGATGATTCCATACATTAACCTTGGGCTCACACATACACACAAATACACACACACACACACACACACACACACATACACATATATCTATAAACATGCATACACATGTACAAACAAGTATAACATAAACACAAAAATGAAAAAAGTAAAATAAATTTAAAAAACGGAATCACATGTGTTCTGTGCACATGCATATATGTGCATACAGGTTATAAAACAAGAAAGATCATGAGAATGAAGAAAGCGATCTTAAGGTAGGGGTGGAGCAGAGAGGGGAAGTATTGGAGAGGAAGACTGGCACAGTGAGAGCCATTACTTTGTGTGTTAACTTAAACTAATGTTTAAAAAGAGAGCTGTGGTAATCAAACATGCTATACTCCTCCAGGAGGCATACCTAGACAAAGTCTTCATAGGCACTCTCTCTGCACAGAATGGATCCCCCACATGCTGACTCCCTGTCATGTGACCAACAGCCTTGCGTTCAATGATATTCAGTTTCCAGAGGGAAATGTTTAAACCAGTCACTCTGCAGGTCTCTGATTCCACTTTTAACAAACACAGTTCCCAGAGTTTTCACTAAAGTGAATAGTAGCAAATTTTGGCATCAAGTTCAGCCCTAGAATTTCCCAGAAGAGAAAAACAGAATACTAACTATTTTGAGTGTTTAATATATGTGCAAAGCATATTATATTATATATCATGTTAAAGCCATAACTCTGAAATAATAATAGAGATACAAGAGTTGGCTGCTAACACTAACTTATGACCTTTGGCTATAAAAGGAAGGTGCTATGATCGTTAGATATGCTTTGTCACCTAAAGGTTCATGTAATAGAAACTTGGCCTCCCGTGATGGAGCAACCTCTGAGAGGCAGAGCTAGTAAAAGTCAGATCAGATCTCCATCTTCATGAGCATTTTAATGCTGGTCTTATGGAATGGGTTGGGCTATGTTCATTGGAGCCAGATGTTATAAAAGAACAGGTCTGGCTACTCCCTGACCTCCTGTTCCTTTGTTCATGCTCTTGCCTCTTCTGTAGATGGCAGGCCTCCTTCACACTTCTCTGCCATGATGGGACCCAGCCACAGGTCCTTCAGAAATCTCATGATTTGGGACATTCCAATCATTAGAATCATGAACTAAATTAATTTCTTTATAAAGTTCTTGACCTCAGATGTTTCATTATGTACCTCAAAACAGATTAAGACAGGGATAATATTCAGTTTTCTAGGTCTGCTTAATGAAGTGCCATAACAGGGCATGTTGGAACACAAATGTGGTACTTTGAAGTTCTGAAGGCTTAAAATCCAAAAGGGGGGAACAAGATTGTTACTCTCTAAAGGCTGTGAGAGAGGATCTGTTGTGTCTCTCCCCATAGATTTTGGTGATAGCTTTTCTTACAAAATTGGACCTATTGCTGTGTCCATGGTCACTTGGTGCTCCCCCATGTCTCCTTATGTGGGTCTCTCTCTCTCTCTCTCTCTCTCTCTCTCTCTCTCTCTCTCTCTCTCTCTCTCTCTTTCTGTGTGTGTGTGTGTGTGTGTGTGTGTGTGTGTGTGTATGTGTGTATGACTCTCCTCCTTTCACACCGTCATACTGGATTTAGAGACCCAATCTAATCAAATATAACCTCATTTGCCCTTAGTTAAATCTGTAAAGACCCTATTTCTAATAAGCAGACATTCATGAAAACCACAGGTCAAGATATCAGCACATCTTTTGGGGGACAAAGTTCAGCCATTGTATACAATTATGTCTTTGGGGGGAAATCTAGTTATTCTTGAGGATAATAGAATATAAAGAGTTCTGAAAAGGATAGCTTATACACAAATACTTAAACTATGTATAAAACTTGTTTCAAGATGCTTTAATACTTATTTTCTTCAAAAAGAAAAAACATAAAACATATGCTCTGAGCCCCATTCTAGCCCTCTCCAGAATCTATGTTATTTCTTCTGAAACCCAAGCTGTGCAAATGTCATGACCAGATGCGTCTGTAGAACAGCTCTCCTGAGGTCAAGTGTAAACATCACATTTCTCCAAGCTCACAGCAAACCCAACTGTTCTTCTCTACCCCACCCCTACCCAGTGGGGTGCATACGCTCTGTGCATGTGTGTGTGTGTATGTGTATGTGTGTGTGTGTGTGTGTGTGTGTGTGTGTGTGTGTGTGCAGGCATGCACATGCATGCGTGAGTATGTGTGTGAAATAATGGAGAAGAATCTAAAGAAGCTGGAAGTTAATTTTTTATCTTAAGAACTTTAAAAGATGGAGTATTCTAGCCACCATACTCTCATGCCATCTCACCCTGAACCCTGAATCTGAGTCCCATCTTTTCTTCAGTATCACAACCCCCCCTACAGCTTTTATGATAAAATTGCTGAATCTTAGCGGCCACCTCCTTCAGTCAAGATTACCCAAAGTTCCACTCCCGAAAACATAGCTCAAGTGTTTGTAGAATGCCCATTGCTTATATCTAGAGCTCTTTCACATACCTCAACCTTGAAGAGAGATAAAAATTCCAGGAAATGTCCTTGGAAATGCAAGACTGGGCTGGCTTCTGGTTCTAAAGTGCTGTAGGAAGTCTATGGAGTGCCTATGCCCAGGAGAAAATCAGAGATCTTGTGAGTTACTTGGTGAATCTAATGACTATGTGTTGGTATTTTAGCTCACAGCTTTGCTGGCCACACAATGAAGCCTTTCTTAGATGGAGTAAAATCTAAGATTGATTCTCTGTCCTTTCCCAGAGCAAAACAAGGCCTGAAGCATTGGGTTTAATTGAAAGACCAGGAAGCTACATGTGACACCTAATTCATATATACAGACCAACAGGCAACCAACATCCCTGATCTATGAGAACAGCAAAAGTGAAAACAGCAACCTGGGATCTACTCCTCCCCTTCAGGATTTCAGGATGATACCATAGGGGACATATTTTGACCTTGAAACAAAGACTTTGGATATGTATTTAGGGTGTACCATTCAAGCTATTGCATTCGGTCACCTGACAAACATGCCAGCCCCTTGCAGAGTTTCTTTGGATGTGTTCAAAATGGATAGATTCTCAAATCCACAGAGCGTGTAGCCACGTCATTAGATAGAACAAGTAGTCAAAAGATTATTATGTGTGGTTAGTCATGAGGATCAGCACCTGTGAATAACAGCACCAGGAAGACTGGACTTCAGGATCATGTGTATTTAAACTGTTGCACATGCTATTTGGAGAATAAGGTCCTAAGGTGCTTCTCTGGAAATAGCCAATTTTTTTTTATTTTCCCAGTGGATCGTCTCATGGAGGCATAAGACATTAAAATGCCAACCAAGGAAGGTGGACCCTGAGAAATGAGAAGGGTTTGAAAAGTGAGAGGGCAAGTGAACACCACGTCTTTTCATCAGGGAACTCAGGATGTCAGTAAGTTCCTCTCTGCCATTCCAGGAGAGCCAAGAGAATGTCTGTCTCACATGGCTCAAAATTTCTAGGATGCTGTCCTCTGGCACTGAAAAAAAAATATTCCCCCATAAAATTAAAAAGTGCTGTTGGCTACTTTCAAAGATCGTTTCATCCACCTGGCTGGTCTGAGGGGTCTTTCTCTGTGTTCTGTGAAGAGGCAGTGAAGCCTGCCCATTCTCCCTGCCAGGGACAAGGCTTTGCATATGAGCCTGTTGCATGACCTGACTTTGTAGCACAGGCCAACAGAGGCACAGTGCAAAGCAAATGGCTGTGATTGTTATTCTGTGTCACATTGCTTAAATCTCAGAATGAGTACCTTTCACAGTCTCAATAATCTACTTCGTGTTTACTATATATCTAGCTTGAAAGCCTCTGATAATGAATAAATCTTGACTGCTAAATACTGAACAAAGGAAAAGAGCCTTAGTGAGCCTTCAGACTGCTGGCAGTTGAAAAAAAAAAAAAAGCTGTAGTCTTTTTCATTTGTCCAACTGACAGGTTCCATAAGTAAATGATGTTTACTCCCCAGGTTTCTGAGCCACTTACATCACCTTTGTGGGGCCCCTTTCCTTTCATAAAATGCAATAGCCACCTGAGAGATGCAACATTTGCCTTGAAAATACTTTCACCTGGCTCCTCATGACTGGCCATTTGCAGTGTTGCAAAGTGGTACAGAAAACACAGGAGGAATGATGTCAGCTTTGACACTAAAGGTATGGATTTGCATCTGGGGCTTTTCACTGGGCATCTAGTGACTCTGGACCGGCCATTTCACAGCTCTCTGAGCCTCTGTTTTCTCAGTGTAATCTAAGAACAATACCAAGCTTCACTTATGGGTTTACTAGGAAAGTTAAGTGAGAAAATTAAAAACATTATTTTTTGAACAACAGTTGCATGCCAGGCAAAGTTCTCATCAACAGAGTACATTCAACAAACCAGATAAAATAGTCTAGTCTACAGGAGATTACTTTTTAGTGATAGAAGCTCTGTAACAAACTACAAATATACTAAATAAACTTATATTTAATGCGAGAGTGATGAAACTAGACATCCCAGGACCAACACTTTGCAATATTTTCTCTTCTTTTTATTCACATCTTATTTCCTTCCCTCACTTCCTGTTCCCAAAGTTCTCACCTCTTCATTAATGAACAATTAATGAACAATCAATGAACAATTAATGAACAAATGAATGTTATTTGTTAATTTGTTCAGCAAATGTTATATAATTATTAGCTGTATCCAAGGTTCTGAAAACAGAATAAAACAAGGTCAGCCATGTTCTTGAAAACCTAACAATATAGCAAAGAGATTGGCAGCAGAACAAATGGCATAAATGAGAAAATGAACAGCTATCCATGTGGCTCCAAAAGCAGGCTGAACTTCAGATTAACATGGCGTATTAGATGTTTTTCGGCTGTTGTGATAAAACATCATGGCCTAGGAAATTTATTGAAGAAAGTGTTGTCAGAGGCTGCCAGAGGCTGCTCTTTCGTTCCCAGCCACTCAGATCAGCAAGGTTCCAGCTGGCAGCTCACATCTTTCTCCTGTGGCAGCTGCATGGCATCTTGCTGACTCTGCCTACTCTTTCTATATATCTCTGGATTTTCTGACTGGCTTTACTCTGTTAAGCCATTGGCCAAAAGCAGCTTCATTCATTAACCAATAAAAGAGGCACACATGCAAAAGGACTTACACCATTTCCCCTTTTCTGTTTAAATAAAAAGGAAGCTTTTAAATTTAACATAGTAAAATTACATATAATAAAACAGGTATCAAGCAAGAATTACAGTTAAAATATTTATATCTACTTTATATTTTATCATAACCAAGGAAAACTATAATTATAACTATCTATTCTTCAACTCCATCAAAGACCCCAAAGGATATAATATTGCCTAAGTTAACAGGAAGTACATTGTAAGCAATTTCAAAACTCTAGAATTGACAGTGACATCTCACTGCCTGAATAGTTACCCAAAGTTCTTCTGTAACTTTGGGGCATCCATCTTTAGCCTAGAGGCCCATAGTATCCAGCAGACAGTCCCATGAAGCAGGAAATTTGAAGATCTGTTTTGCCTTGTAATGGCAAAGTTTATCAGTTGCTTTCTTCTGTGTCCTGCAAAGTGTCTGGCAGTCTCCTTCATGAAGCAGGAACCCTGAAGGACAGTCTCACCTTTAGGCAAGTTCAGAAGTCATTTTTCTGTGGGTCCTGCATGTCCAGTTCCTACAGAATACCATCAAGCAGTCCAGGCAAGAGCAGTTTCTTGCCCAAATGGCTAATAAACTCCATACAGAGCCTCTCCGATGTCCATCGTCTTCTTGAAGTAGATTGGTGCTGCCAGGAGCAGATGTGTCTCATTATCATGAAAAGTCCTAAATTCTTAAACATTTTTAATGCCATATTCTGTATGTCTTTGAGAGGTTTGAAGAATAGCTATCCATCTGAAATATATCTCTTTATATCTAGAAAACCTAACTAACATGACTATAAGCTTGACTATTATAGATGACTATCTATTAACCTTTATTTCTTAATTATACATTACATTAAATGAGCTGCACAAACACAATACCTTAATCAAGAGCAGAAATATACATATAACAAAATTGACCTTAAATTAGTATCAGTAAACCAAGATCAATACCAATGCCATCTCTATAGCATATCCCATTTAAATGTAAATAAATATTTATAAACAATTAATAGGGAATTTTTAGGGGCCGGATTATACAGGTCAATATTCCTAATTATATGATAGTCAGAATTCTGAGTGACCTGGCACAATCTGCACCTGCCACACAGAAGGTGGTCGCCTGGCCTTTGATAGGGAGACAGCCTGATTCCATCCTAAGCAAATGGTCAGGATATGCTAATGTCATTCTTCTCCTTCTATTGTAATTTAGGAGGTTCCCTGGGGAAGAGGTATTTTTCAGTCTATTGTGACAGAGCAGGCATAAGGTGTGGACATGACCAAAGTCATTCTCCCTTCTCTACCTAGGAAACAGAATGCTAATGAATTTCCCCCTCAATTTACATTTTGGCATAAAAGTTATTTGGATAATAAATGTGAATGATTTTTCAGGATGTGAACTCAGGATTTCATGAAAGATCCTTGAAAACTCCCTCTCGATAAAGTCATGTGAGTTGTGTTTTCATTTCCCACACCTCCTCTCTGATACAAGAAATAATTTAGCTCCAGGCTGGTCCCAGACCCCAGTAGGAATTTGGGCGTAGTTCTCTCCAAACTAATTCCTATTTATGTTGGGTGAAGTATTTGGGGGTTCACAGAGACCTTTCAGGGGTTCTTGATCCATCAAACCACATTAGCCTGGAAGGAATCCATAGGTTTTCATCCTCTGTGGAAACAAAAGCATAACCTCTTTTCTAAAGCAACATATCCTTAGATGCAATTTTGAAGTTAAAATACCTTTAAAATATATATGTTGGTTTAGCTTAGCAGGCTGTACAATGAAACATCTCTCTGTACTTAGCTCATTCATAGTCAAAAATTAAAGAAAACACAATCATATATATAATCCAGATTCCCTGCATATATTTCATCTTTACGTGGCTTATTTTTCTTTACTCCTTTAATCTATGACTGTCTGTACTCTGCCTCTTTAAAGACTTTGTTTTATTTTTTCTATATTCTTTTTTTTCTCTTTTAAGCCCATGTATATTTATCTAACACTCTGACCCATTTAGAGGTCTTTTTCATCTGAATTTGTCTTTAGTACATATCTATAATCCTTTTCTGATCAGGACTACTTCTTAAAATGATAAGCAGTGTGTCTAGGACTAAGGATGCTTTGCCTTTTGCCTCTGCCCAGTCCAACATGGCAGAGGCATGTTCACTGCCTCTGTGAGCCATGTACACCACCCCAGTTCCAGATATGCAGCAGGTCTATGTTGTACCATTAAGTAGTTTGTAGCATGCTGCTCACAAACCCCATTCAAGTGCTCGGTCTCCTGAAAGAGCCAGAGTTCATGCTGGCAGCTAGGTTTCAGCCAGCTGTTACATGGCATCTCCCTGACTCCACCTTCTTTTCTCTTCTATCTGCCTGGAATTCCTGCCTTTCTCTATTCTCTTAAGCCACTGGCCACAACAGCTTTATTCTTTAACCAATAAAAGCAACACATATGCAGAAGGACTTCCCACATCACTTGAGGTCACTTAAGACTTATAAGATTTATGAATGATGCAGAACTGTGTTCTCAGCCTGTTTGTTTAACCTAACTTTAAAAGAACGACATATCAACCAATCTTACTTACCTGGGATTTCCCAGGTGATCAACTTTTATAACCTAAGCTAATGCATAGCTGTATTTATAAGTTATGACTTGTCCATGCCCTTGACCCAAAGTTGTGTGTGTGTGTGTGTGTGTGTGTGTGTGTGTGTGTGTGTGTGTGATGATGATGATGATGATGATGATGATGATGATGATAATCATTTGCTGAAAACAGCAAACAGAGATTGGAAACACTCATAAAATAAACATCCACCATAAATGCTGAGCCCAACATGTTGATAATGCTTTTCTGAAATACTGTTTGTTTTCTGGGTCAGTTGGGGTCAGTGACTTAATCCCTTGTAAAATTGTTAAAGATTAACAACCCCTCATTCCTTCTCAATGTGATGCGTTCTAGGCTGTTCAATAGAGATAAAGCCCTCTGTCATGGACAGAAACACAGGGACACACAGACATACTCAGAGACAGAGGCATGGACAGGCACAGCAACAGGGTCAGAGTCACCAGACAGCCCTCATGTAGGCACAGATTCCGACGCAAAACATAGACAGGCAGGATGGATGGAAGATGTAAGGAGAGCAAAACAGAGAATTCAATCTAGGCTCACTCTTGGCTAAATGACATCAAGAGCAAGTGCTTTGATTTCCACCCTTAATGTGACATGCATGTATTACCAGTGATTCTAAGTTTATTATTAATGTGATCAAACTAATTATAAGTCAAAATGGGGTCTCCAAGCTCTTTCTACATACTTTGTTAACTAACTTGAGCCACACATTTGCAAAAGATAACTCAAAACTTTGTAGCTAAAGATAAAAGATCTCAACAGAGTTCCTAGACACATATAAGTCTTCAGTATAGGAACAGGAAGGTTGTGACTTCTTAAGGCAAAAGAAATCATAGTCATTCCAAAAAATGAGGGTATTCAGGATCTTGGGAAGATTATATTTATAATATTAAGCATATAATCTATAATTATGAAGCATGTAAGAGATCCCCCAAATGGAACCCTCAAAGGGATCCCGCAAAAGGAAATAAAATCAAGTGAGGTTGATCTTGATCCTGTAGAGTTGAAGCTGATAGGTAGGGTTAAAAGCAACTGGTCTCACTGCTCCCAGTGAAGCAGAATAAAACATGCCTCAGTGTATGCAAAGACTGCACAAATCTGAAGGTCAGTGCAACTGCTACAGAAGAAGCAAATAAATATTTTAGGACTGAAGACTAGAACTGAATCCTAGAATTAAAACAGTGTGCTTCCAGGGTTTTACTTCCTGTGTTCTCGGGTGCTGATTGAAACCAGGGCCTCATATATGCTATGCCAGCACTTTCTCTACTGTGGACCTATGCCCTCAACCCACTGGCAAAGCTTTTTTATTGTTTGAGAAATGGTACAATTTTAGCCTAAAATTGAACATAAAAGTTATAATCTGATAGAGGCCATTTTAACTGCAAAAGATTGTAAAAAATAATAAGAGAAAAATCAAAGTAGAAGTCTAAGTTATATTCTAATAATGGAGAAGGAGTGAGAAAGGAAAGTTGGCAGAAAACAGAAGAGAGATAAAATAATAACTAATATAGCCTCAAATAGAACCATAGCAATACCAGGTGCACTACTCATAAATAGATCAAAAGCTCCACTGAAAATAAACTGTCAAAGTTGACTGAAAACAGAAAAAGAGAATTTAGCAATTTACATGTGATTTTATATATATGATATACAGATAGAATAAAAGTAAACAGAAGAGAGGAACAAAAATTTTGAAATCTTAAAATAGATTCTCTTGTTGACATATTGTAAGGAAATTAAATTAAGGATCCCAACATAGACCATTCAGCCCAACATCTAGCCATTTTATTTCTGATTAACCCCTACTGCCCAAAGTGAAATACTCAACCCAGTCATGCATTCTTCAGGTTGTTTTCTCCAATTCCAGAAAGCTGCCAAAAGTACAGAAGTTCATGAATGCAGAGTTTCTATGAGCTAGTGGTCAATAAGACAACAGAAACCATCCTATATATTTCTAACAAAGAGGGAATTCATAGTTTGTAACCAGAGAATTCTTTGTTAAAATGTTTTCAGTTGAAAGGACCAGACAGAGGAAGCAAAAGAACACGAGTCAGCTTCATCCCATACCATTGTCCCTGTTTCTTTGCCACCCTTGAAACTGCCCAGTCAGTTTAGTCAGAAACTGGAGAGTTACTCTCTAGCCACCACAGAAATGAACAGCAAGGCGTCGGCACCTACAGTCACTCAGTGTCAGAAACAGAGAAACATCTCCTTTGTCTTCTGGCCACTCATCTGAGAAGCACCAGAGACAACCCTACAAAGTCAGGTTTACTGCTCTGGTGGGACAGGGAATCATAGAGGAACCATAAAGTGTCTCCTGAAACAATGGGAACAATAAAGTTATTATAGGATTGAGAAGGGAGACACATTGTGGAATTTAAGGGAAGAGTGTTTAGTCAGCTCAAATCAAAATAAGGCTGAGTATGAAAAGGTCATCATCATGTCCTGTCATGTCAGGACAGCACAGGGAGGATTGGGGTCCTGTTTCCTATGAAACCAAACGTTTGAGTTTGATGTTTAGTGATGTGTGTAGCAATCATGTATTAGATATTCTGCATGTGGATTAAGTATCAAGGTTGTTTCTCTGCATCAGATTGGTTAATAAATCAAGAAAAAAACGAGATGTTTCATTCTTACAAATATAATTTCAGACTATAAGTGATTTCTAGAAAGAAATGCATCTACTTAGTACTATAGTGGTGACCAATCAAGAAGGAATTATGACATGTTGCAAAAGCAGTGGAGCCTTCAGGAAATACCACTCCCCACTAACGTCGCGAATGGCATAATTTGTGGCTCATATCCTGTCGTGATTAATATCTGGACAGATCTTTGCCTTCTTGGCCTGAGTGAGCATCCATATTCTCGTCCCTTTCTTTCACTTTTCTGATAGTGCTACCCACTGTCACATCCCAACTGGAACCCAACTAACAAGGGAGGCTGAAAAAAATAAGCACTGAGAAAGAGACAGAAATGGAGCTGAGAGTCCAGAAGGAAAACAGCCCACAGAAGTGTCTCTTCCAGTTCAGCTGATGCCCTTAGGAGCAGAGAGGTGCCCACCCGCCGATGAGTTCACCTTCTCAGTCTCTCTCCCTAGAAAGATTTTAGCTGACAGCTTCTAACTACCTGTTCAGTTCTTTGGGGCTTCAGGGAAAATGCTCTTTCCACTTTGCAGTTATTTTAGACATTGAACAAAAGGGTTATTTTAGCAAAAGTATCCAGTCCACCATAACCCAACCCCTCTACTTTCTAACCCCTGTAACTACAATGACATCTTCCTAAAATCGGTCCTGACTGTGACCAGGATCACAGTCCTGGCCAAATAGCTCGACTTCCTGCTCAGTGCAGCTTTTTTACCTGATTTTCGAGGGTGCTTATAGTCTGTGTTTACTGTAACCCCGCTTTCTTTTCCTCTTCCACTTCCCGATATGGACAGTATAAAGCACTTTTACAGGTGACGGGCACCAAACCACAAGAAACAGTCCACTGAAATCTCCATGGCACTTACTAGGACCATCAAAATGTACCGAGACTTTTGCATGTGAACTTGGAGCTCTGTTTAGTAAACGTGCTATTCCAAACTATGTCACTAGCTACAAAAACTCAAAATGAAACCATTTACGCTAAAAGTAAGAATTACCCAACAATAAAAATCATAGAAAACATGAGCAGAATAAAACTAAAGGAAGGTTATATCCAGGTCAAAAAACAGCAGGGATGGTCCTAGACAGTGAGGGGCTGAGTGAATAAGAACAAATAATACTGACGTGCACATATGTCACATTAAAGTTAATTACCATATATGCTCAGTAAAATAACAACAGCAACAGTAATAAATGTGCTATGCAGATATTTCAGTGGGCAAAGTACTTGTGAATGCATGAGGATCTGAGTTCAGATCCCCAGCACCCACAGACAAGATGTCTTCAGTAGCATGCACTGTAACCCCAGCATTAGGAAGGCAGAGCTGATAGAATCTCCAAAGCCTGCAGACCAGCCAGATCAAAAACGATTAGCTCCAGGTTCAGTGAGAGACCCCATCTCAAAAATAAGGGAGGAATGACGGAACATACTCAGTATTGCCTTCTGGCCTCTATCTGTGTAAGCACATGCATGCATGAGTGCACACAAACACCCACCACAAACGCAAATGAGTGCAACACACACAACACCAATGATTCTCGTTTTTCTTCTCCTCTCCCCTCTCCACTCCTCTTCATCCTTTTCTCCTCCTTCCATTTCTCTCCTCTCCCCCCACTCTGCTCCTCCTCTTATTTCTTCTTCCTCAGTCTCACTCCCTCTCTTTTCTCATGCATTTTATCAGTGATAGAATTCTAAGTGGTCCTACCCACTGTGTCTCAGTGTTAGAGGATGAAGAAAAAAACATCCCAACAAGAACTAGAATGAATAAAACCTTCATATGATGAAGGAGTAGAGATGGCCTTCCACAGATGCCAGATTTATCCCAGAAACCCAAGGAGGGCAACTGACCCGCCTAGACCCATCTGTGATGCAGCGGAGGGATCTTATTGCCTCCCTAGGGAACAGATGTAGAACTGAATGTCAGACAGGTAACATATGACACACATGTTTAAGCAGAACAAAGCAACACACAATGAGTCAGAAAGGGATTTCCACACAAGGCTATTGTGATGGTTTGAATAGAAATGACCCCCATAGACTCATGAGTTTTCTTGGCCCATAGGGAGTGGTACTATTAAGAGGTATGGTCTTGTTGGAGTAGGTATGGTCTACTATTAGGAAGGGTGTCACTGTGACAGCAGGCCTTGAAGTCTCATATGCTCAAGCTATGCCTAGTGTGGTACCCAGACTCCTGCTGCCTATGGATCAGTTCCTCCTCCAGCACCATGTCTGTCTGCATACCATGATTTTGATGATAACGGACTAATCCTCTGAAACTGTGAACAAGGTCCAATTCAATGTTTTCCTTTATAAGAGTTGTCATGATCATGGTGTCTCTTCACAGCAATAGAAACTCTAAGACAGTGATGAACCCAACACAAAGTATGAGGAGTCTATACTTTGTCAGGAAGTATCTTAGGCTCAAGATCTTTTTTTATGAAACCTAGAAGGGGTACTAATCACATATGGCTATTTTCCCCAACCATTTCTACTCTTCAGCTCAACTTCCTCAACACAGAACACATTGACCTGGGAACCCCTGGGATGATAACCTTGTGTCAAGAAATGGGAAATCTCTCTGTGCCAAGTTTATTTAAAGACTGGGGGCTACAAGGATTCTCCCTTGTTGTGAAAACTCATACTTGGTCCCTGTGCCAATGGTGGAGGCCCATTAACTGAACTAAATTAAATTATAGGATTAGACAAAATGATAGACTGTTTTGAATTGTAAATTCTAGTCTCTTATCTTGATCTGTTTCATTATGCCTCTGGGAAAGTCACTTTCTGTCCTGGCCTCATTCTCCTTGTCATAACAAGATTACCATAACAAACTATGACAGACTTGCCTCAGAGTTTGGGAGGCTATCCAATACACAGTATCACCAGATTTGCCTTCTTCTGAGCTATTCTCCTTGACTTACAGATGGCGGCCATCTTGCCACCTTTCTTGTGGTCATTTTTTCTTGTTTTTAATTTCTTTTAATATTTGATTCCTCTTCTTATAAGACTGCTTGTCATTTTAAGTTTTAATTCATTTTGAGTTGACTTTTTATTTTTATTTATTTTTTTTCTTGGTTTTTCGAGACAGGGTTTCTCTGTAGCTTTGGAGCCTGTCCTAGAACTAGCTCTTGTAGACCAGGCTGGCCTCGAACTCACAGAGATCCGCCTGCCTCTGCCTCCTGAGTGCTGGGATTAAAGGCGTGCGCCACAGCCGCCCGGCTGAGTTGACTTTTTAAAAGGCCTCTTAATCTGCAAAGGCTTTACTTCTAAATACAGTCACACCACAAGGTTAAAGCATCAACTCATGGCATTAAAGAGATACATAACACTCCAATCTGCAGAAGGAGAAGCTGGGGATCTTAACGGACCAATCGATGAAAGCAGAGGACTTTTCTCACACAGCCCCAGGAAGCCTGGGTGTTCCTTTAATATGATTTGAATTTTACCCATTTTCCTTAGGAAGTCTTTATGGTAAAGATTATGATCCTGTGATTCTAGTAGTAAAGAGAACCACTGAGAACTGTGATCGTGGTCAGGTAAAGAATATAGAGGCCATAGAAATAAGTCAAAGTATGAGTACTGGAAAATATAACATGGTTGTTAGGGACCTAGAGGCTCCAGATGGGTCAACACACAATCCCAGCATCTGGTTCTCATTTTTCCTATGAACTATAAGTGTGCAGCAACACAGAGGTGGGTCCCACAGTCCACATGAGCGGTGACCCAGGCAGTCTATGCTCGAGAACATGATTTCCCGTGGTGGCTAAAACCCGACATGGACCTGAGTGAACAGAAGTGAGCTCAGGATTCAGGGCAAGCTCTCATTCTCTCACACTGTTCCATGTCTTAACTTTCTGTACAGTCCAAGTTCTCCATCATCAGAGTGAATCAAATTCACATGGTCTTAATCCATGGACAATTGACTAATTAACAGATTTTACAGTGAGTCAGTGTATTCCCTCAATCTTGTCAAACCTTGCCTTCAGGCTATTTCTCAACTTATTTTCTTTAGAAACAAAGTAGTTTGTTATGCAAATAAATAAATCAGCTAAACATGTGAGCCCTAAACTCCACATAGTCTCAGTCTGCCAAATACAAAGGAGCTTAAAGAGTATAAAAGAGGAAGATAATAGCCTAAAGTAGCCATGGGTTTTTTGTTGTTGTTTTGTTTTATGGGAGTTTTGTTTAGGTTTTTGTGGGGGTTTTTTTCATATTATAGATTAGAATTCTCCACTTTCTTCGACTCTCGTTGTCACCTCCAAAATCATGACATCAGATCTTAAATTGAATGTGTTTTGTACTTTACAAAGAGATTTCTTACCCATTATCACACTAGCTCTTCAGTAAAATTGTGTAAACTCATTATTTCTAACCAGAGGATTGGGGGGGAGAGAAACATACCCCAAGATGTCATTGGCCAGATAGTTTAGTTGAAATTGTGAGCCCAGGTTCCAAACTAGAACTAGTGTCAAAAAATAAGGCAGAGAGCAAGAAAGAAAGACATCTGACATGGGCACATTGGGTTCCTCACATCCACACACAGGCCAGTACACCTGCAAGCATACAACATATACAGTCACAAAAGAATGAATGGATGGATGGATGGATGAATACAATTCTGTGGCCTCTTATCTTCAGATCCTTTTCTACATTCAACCTGGAGGTATCTTTCCATCTTACCATAAGACCATTCAGGAAACCAACGGACGCACAACATAGTAAGAAACTGAAGGCTTGTACAAAAAGCTAGCAATTGGGGCCTGCTAAAAGTCACATGAATGAGTATGGAGGTGGACTTCTCGGCCTCTCACACCATATGACAACCACAGCTGATCTTCCCCATCGTTAAAGACTCTGTACCAGGACACTAGGCAGGAACACTCTGCTCCACCACCATCCCTAATTCCTCTCTCGAGTACTTATCAGTGGCAAGACTGTCAGTGACGTCCATACTGGACTTTCCAACTGTAAGGACAGGTTATTAATTAAGGTTTTTACTTTTTATTTCTCTCTCTCTCTCTCTCTCTCTCTCTCTCTCTCTCTCTCTTTCTCTCTTGTGTAACTGCAGTTGCCATCAGAGGCCATCAAAGGGCAGCCATTACTCCTGGAACTGAGTCAGGTGGTTATGAACATCTTATGGGTACTAGGAATTCAACCCAATTCGTTAAAAAGGTCTACAAGTGCTTTAACCACTTAGGCTGTCTCTCCAATCTCCCAGTGCCTATCCAATAATAAATGTTTGCTGGGTTGCACTATTAAGTTCAAGGGCAATCTGCCACATAACAGTAGATAATTCAGTATCCAAGACTACATATATTGCATAGTGACATGACACACAGCAATAATAATAATATATGCATATCTCTTTCATCCCTATGCTGCTTTGGTTTTTGTGAAATTGATAAGGTCATCTGGGAAGGGGAAACCTCAATTGAAAAATAATGCCCCCCCCCTGCAAAAGAAGCTTCCTTGTCCTTTATAGTTAGAGGCAACTTGGATCATGATCTTCCATATGGCTTCTAGGAACAGCATGGGTCACGTACATCCACATGGCCTCCAGGGTCAGCATGGCCCACAGACCTCAGCCTGGTCTCTGGCGGCAGCACAGACTATGGACATCAATAAGGTCCTCAGATGCAGCACAGACAACAGAGTCCATCATGGCCCTTGGCAACAGCAGAGACCAGACATCAACATGGCTTCAGGTGTCATCACAGACCATGGACATCCATGTGGCCCCCAGGTTGATGGCTGCAGACTCACAACTGAGAACGAGAGACACAGAAGGCTTTTGTTACAACCTCTCTCCCCCACCTCCACCCTCCCCTTCCAAAAAGAGGCAGTGTAGACAGAAAGCCATTGAAGAGAACTCTTATCAGTTGTGACAGGGCTCCTGAAGTGTAGCTCTTCACAGTGGATGGCTTCTGGCATGGGTGGGAGTGGGAAAGGATTCAGTTTCCTTTAAGGGGCTGGTCATGGGGTGGGGGGAGACCATGCTCCAGTGAGTATATGGGCAACACAAACTACACCTGGTGTTTTTTATTGTGTTTTATTTTCTTCTTTGAGGGGAGTACTACAGGGGTAAGGGTGGACTTAGGAGGACTAGGAAGTGAGTATGTTTGAGATACTTTGAGGGGCTCCCAAGTGATCAATGGAAGTGTTGTGTTGGAAAAAAAGAAAAGGAAGAAGACGAGGGAAGGAAAAGGGAAAAAGAATGCACCGGTCGGATTTGCCCATGGGACAATTTCTTGAGTTATGATTGGTGCGGGCAGGCCCAGCTGATTACTGTAGGCAGCTCCTCCTAGGGAAGGAAGTCCTGAGTTGGATAAGACAAGAGGCTGAGCAAACAGTGCTGCTCCACCGCCTTTGCTTTAATCCTTGCTTGCAGGTTCCTGCCTGGAGTTCCTCAGAGATGGACTGTGAGGTAGAAATATAAGGTGGAAGAAAACCTTCCCCTCCCCAAGTTGGTTTAGTCAGTGTTTTATCCCAACAATAGGAAACCTAGTGAGAAAAATCCCCCAAGGTGCTGTCATCAGGATGAGTAAGCAGCTTTGAAACAAAAGACACACAAGTTTTACTTCTTCTTGAGGTTTAAAGGAGAGAAAATATTTCCCATAAAACAACGCACAGCACAATGCTGACTTTATAAAGCAAGCTCTCGTTCTAAGAGCCTTGGTAATAATTCCAAATATTCGAGAGCAACAAAATGATGCCAAGTTGGAGCCAGGGCTTAGCCTTTAACATGCACGTGCTGGGTCTAGGCAGCTCTCAGCCGGCAAGGGCTTCGGCTGCCTTGAAGGCTTCCTATTTCTGAGAAGGTATATGACAGGTTCCTTCCCATTGCCTACCTACTTCCTTTAACTCACCTCATTTCCAGCTTATGGAATCTTGCCTGTCGGGCTCACGTCCAGCTGTGCTGCTGAAAGTGTGACCACCACTGATCCTAAGGTCTGAAGACGTGGGCTGCTTTCGCTTTGAACTAAGGCTTTAGTCATTTGCTTGACAAACCTTCTACACTGACAGGCCAGATTCACCTACTCTCTCCACCAATAACAGCATCTGGTCTCTGTGACATTTTTTACTCTTCCTAAAATCTGGGCATATTATTATTCATTCGCTACTCTCTACACCTTATCAGAAATGTATCCTCCAGGCTTACCAAAAGCCTAGTAAACATGTGAGTTCACAGGGGATGCTTCACACCCGAACTGTAACACAAGAAGATTCAGCCGGCTCCCAACCTTCCCTCGGATTCTGCTACTCTTTTGCCACCGCCCAGTTTGCCCTCTAGTGGTTTGTTTCCCAGCTCAGGCAGCACAGGAAACAGGCAGTGGTCTTTAATGTCACTCTACCCCCAACCTACCCTGTGGATTCAGCGCGGTGGGATCTTGCTAAGATCTCTGGCAAGTAAAGGAAAAGAAAGAGATGCTGATGCTGTATTTATTTCGGGAGCTGCGTCACAGACACCGAGAAAGAAATGAAATGAAATTACTGGTTCCCCAGTTGAAAATACAATTCATCCACATCTGAAGAGCATAGCAAGAAGGAATGTTTGTCAATGTCCCTATAAAAATATGAAATCAGTCTACTAATAAAAGAAAAATATAGCAACTTCTCGGAGCAGTTCTGCAGAGTCAGCTGAACTGTGTGCAGAACATCCTTATACATATATCCTCACTTCAACAAACCCACTTAGTGCTCTAGTGCTCGGGACCATCAAAATTATTTTGTGTGACTGTAGATTAGATTTACAGTAATGGAGAGAAGCATCTTTATGGGTTCATCTCCTCACTCACCATAGTACATTAAATACTTCACTATCATTACCATTGAATAAAAAAAAATGTCCTTGAGGTATGTTTGCTGAGACCAAGCTATTGAAACACTGAGCAAAAGAAAAATGAAGTTAATGTAAGGGAAACATTAGAATATTATAATTTTACTGAAAGACCAGAAAGACCGGAAACAGTCTAAAAATTAACACACAGTCATTGATAAAAAGGCCTAAAAGCCCAGGATCCTTAGAGTAGAGAAGGGGGATGACCTCAGATGACCTAGCAGCAGGAACCGTCACTAACAACATCTTACTGCATGCTCTCTGCTAAACAGGGTGTTAAACGCTTCGTGGCACTGGTTCACACTCCTCATGAGAACTCTGTAAAACAGCACTTCTTTTACTTTCTGCATTTAATAAATAAAGGTTACTGAACTTGGGAAAACCAATTCATCTTTACTAGTCTCTACCAGCTAATAAAGAGTAAGAGTCAGAAGCAACATCTCAGTCCTTCTTTTTCTATGTTTCATTGCTATTTTGTTCTGATGCAAACATAATTCTTTAGCCCTCGTGTGTCAGAAAGTAGGTAAAAAGGCCTTGGGGGTGACATCCATCCACTTAATGACTCTGGAGAAAAGTCTCTAGCTCAAACACAAAAATCTCAGTGCTGTCCATTTAGCATGGCTTAGATTATAGGAAGTTCTGTCACTTGTCCATATATGGATCACACACCCAATCCTAAAGACAGCATTGCTAGAATTCCATTTTCTTAGTGGATCAGAATTTCTACAGAAGACAGTGAAGCTAGGCAGGCAGGAAATAGACACTGGCTACTGCATCATGGAGGGACAGTGGGAAATGATGTTCAGACAGCAGTCACTGCAGGGGAACTCCAGGAAGAAGAGTCCAGGGAGGTGAGAGGACCAGGCATTAAGAACGACCTGGAGATGTTTAACAACATAACTTGTTCAGAAAGCTACAAGGTTTCAGGTGTATCTGGAGGACACGGTGCGTGTGGCAGGAGGATTGGCCCTTCAAGGAGCTCATGCTTTATCCTGAAGGCAGTGATGGGTCACAGAAGGAGTTTAATGAAAGGAATAGTGTGATGAGCGCTGATCATGAGAAAAGATCAGCCTTTGGGCAGGTACAAAAGGGAGGTTAGAAGTAGAAAAATCCTTGGAAAAACTGGCAATAGTTCAAGCAAGAGAAAACGAGCCAGCGAACAAAAGCTGTGGTCCTAGGGTGGTGATCAAAGAGGAGTGATGCTGAGAGGCAGATTTGAAGGGAAGTCTGGACTCCCACTGGGAACCGGATTGTCCAGGTTGCCCACTAATGCTCAACCACCTTCACAGCTGCTCCGACAGGACCTCCCAAGACAGTAAGGAGACCAAACTCCAGAAGCAGTAGAAACTGTATCTGCAGCATGTACAAGTCTCAAGTCCAAACTGCTGGTTCTGTAATTTACAAAAGTCTCTATAGCCCCTTAAGTCTTGGAAAAAGGAGTATGGGCACCATATTTTTCCTGAAGAGGTCTTCAATAAATAGAATGTAACAGCTGGATATCCAAAGCTACTGAAGGTAGAATGGGATATAGAAACATCTGGGCCAGTGGTAGAAATGATCTCTATCCCTGCCATGCTCTATATTCTTTTGGATAAGTTGCTTGAGCTCTTTAAGATCCCAAATTCTCAGGAGATGTTCCTCTGGCAATACTGTTGTTTTCCTTTACAAGGGTTAAAATTAATAACACATGTAGCAACAAATGAACTTCACAGCGACATTGTGAATGAATCTGTCTTAATCACTAATTTACTTAGGGGACATAGAAAGGAAAGTTTAAAGATGAGGCATTAACACTTCCAGACAGATAAATTCATGAGTGTCCTTATGTGTTCAGGTGACAGAATAAAGCTAAGTCAAAGGCAATGCTCTAATTGTTGTGGTACGTACATTAAAAGGGACATATATTAGGGATGGTTCAACATACAAAAATCTGTCAGTGTAATCCACCGTATAAATAAACTGAAAAAAAAAACGCATGATTATCTCATTAGATGCTGAAAAAGCCTTTGACAAAATACAACATGCCTTCATGATAAAGGTCTTGGAGAGAGCAGGGATACAAGGAACATGCCTAAACATAATAAAAGTAATATACAGCAAGCAAACATCAAACTAAATGGACAGAAACTCAAAGTGATCCCACTGAAATCAAGAAGTCAAGATTTTCCACTCTCTCCATATCTATTCATTATAGTACTTGAGGTCCTAGCTAGAGCAATAAGACAACAAAAGGAGATCAAGGGGATACAAATTGGAAAAGTGGAAGTCAAATCCTCACTGTCTGCTGATGATATAATAGTTTACATAAGTGACCCCAAAAATTCTACCAAGGAACTACCACAACTTATAAACACCTTCAGTAATGTAGCAAGATACAAGATCAACTCAAAACAAAACAAAAAAAAAAAAACAGTAGCCTTCCTTCACACAGATGATACATGGGCTGAGAACGAAATCAGAGAAACATCACCCTTCACAATAGCCACAAATAGCATAAAATATCTCAGAGTAACTCTAACCGAACAAGTGGAAGACCTGTATGACAAGAACTTTAATCTTTGAAGAATGAAGTTGAAGGAGAATCCAGAAAGTAGAAAGATCTCAGATGCTCTTGGGTAGGCAGAATTAACATAGTAAAAATGGCAATCTTACCAAAAGCAATCTACAGATTCAATGCACTGCCCATCAAAATCCCAGAAAAATTCTTCAGAGACCTCAAAAGGACAATACTCAACTTCATATGGAAAAGCAAAAAACCCAGGATACACAAAACAATCCTGTACAGTAAAGGAACTTCTGGAGGCATCACAATCCCTGACTTCAAACTCTACTACAAAGCTACAGTACTGAAAACAGCCTGGTATTGGCATAAAAAAAGACAGGAGGACCAATGGAACAGAATAGAAGACCCGGATATCAATCCACATACCTACGAACACCTGATATTTGACAGAGGAGCACAAAATAAAAAATGGAAAAATGAAAGTATATACAACAAATGGTGCTGGCATAACGATATCAACATATAGAAGAATCAAAATAGATCCATATCTACAACCATGCACAGAGCTCAAGTCCAAATGGATCAAAGACCTCAACATAAAACCAACCACGCTAAACCTCATAGAAGAGAAAGCGGGAAGTACACTTGAAAGCATGGACACAAGAGACTACTTCCTAAAAATATAACCTCAGTAGCACAGACACTGAGAGAAATAATTAATAAATGGGACCTCCTGAAACTGAGAAGCTTCTGTAAAGCAAAGGACACGGTCAACAAGACAAAACGGCAGCCTGTAGAAAGGGAAAAGATCTTCACCAACCCCACATTGAACAGAGGGCTGATCTCCAAAATACACAAAGAACTCAGGAAATTGATCATCAAAAGAGCAAATAAGCCAATAAAAAAATGGAGTACAGACCTAAACAGAGAACTCTCAACAGAGGAATCTAAAATGGCTGAAAGACACTTAAGGAAATGTTCAATATCCTTAGTCATCAGAAAAATGAAAATCAAAACAACTCTGAGATTTCATCTTATACCTGTAAGAATGGTCAAGATCAAAAACACTGATGACAACTTATGCTGGAGAGGTTGTGGGGAAAAGGGAACACGTCTGCATTGTTGGTGGGAGTGCAAGCTGGTACAACCCCTTTGGATGTCAGTATGGCAATTTCTCAGAAAATTAGGGAACAACTTTCCTCAAGACCCAGTAATACCACTTTTGGGTATATATCCAAAGGATGCTCAATTGTGCATAGCTATGCACAAGGACATGTGCTCAGCTATGTTCATAGCAGCTTTGTTTGTCATAGCCAGAATTTGGAAACAACCTAAATGCCCCTCGACTGACGAATGGATAAGAAAAGTGTGGTACATTTACGCAATGAAATACTACAGAGCAGAAAAATTAATAATAGCCTCTTGAAATTTGCAGACAAATGAATGGATCTAGAAAACATCATATTGAGTGAGGTAACCCAGACCCAGAAAGACAAATATAATATGTTCTCACTCATAAGTAGTTTTAAGACATAAAGCAAAGAAAAAACATCTTACAATTCACAATCCCAGAGAACCTAGACAATAAAAAGGACCCTAAGAGAGACATACATACATGATCTAATCTACATGGGAAGTAGAAAAAGACAAGATCTCCTGAGTAAATTAGGAGCATGGGGATCATGGGAGAGGGTAAAGTGGGAGGAAAGAGGATGGGAGGGGAACGGAGAAAAAAATATGGCTCAATTAAAAACAATTTCAAAAAAATGATGATATTAGATAGACATCTAGGAGCCATAGCACATCCAGTCTTGGGAACTGCCAAAGAACTTTGGAAGACTTGAACAGAGAGTTTAAGTTTTGAAAAGTTTGCTCTGGCATTCACATACATATTTGGATAAAACCAATGGAATAAAACAGAAACTTCTTTTAAAAGGGGGGGGTATATATTAATTCAATTTCAATAATACTTTAAATATTATCCCTTCTTCTGGAACTTACAATGAATAAAAGTTTCCTAAATTTTTATGATTGTCACAGACATAGGAAAGAATAATAAATATTTGTACTTAACTGGCAAGCCATCACAGAAAGCATATTCTTTCACAAATAAATTAGTGAGAAACACTGTTAGGACAGCAGAATATGCATATACATATTTTTAAACAACATCACCTGCCTAAAGCTCTTTTGTTTGCTGTTTTTTGGTAATTAATTTGTTAATATTTGTCACCTCTTCAGTTTATGACAAATGGTAATGAACTAGGCTTGGGCTTTATATTCCCATCATTACACGTAAATTGTCTTCTCACCTGTTTTCTTTAAGTCTAATGAAATCTATGGTCGTAGTCAAACTATAACTGCAACCTAGAAAAATTCATAAATAGGAAAATAGAACAATGACTACACTACCTATATGTTTATCAAAAGATTATATAGGGATAAGGGAGAGAGTTTAGTTCATAAAGTGCTTTGCCACATAGTGTGAGGACCCAAGTTCAATCCTCAGAAACCACATAAAAAGTCAGATGTAAAGGCATACACTTGTAACCCCAGTATTGTAGAGGCATAGACAGGAGAACTTCTGGTGAGCACCAGGTCCCAATAAAAGATCCTGTTTCAAAAAAAAAAAACAAGGTGGATAGCTATCCTGAGAAACAACAGCAGACCTTGACCTTTGATTCTTCCACCTAAATGATGTGCATATATGTATACATTTGTCTCTGTACACATGTGCCCACACATAGATGAACACACAAGTATACACATATAAATGTAAAAAGGTATACAAGGAATAGAAACACATAGATGTGCACACACAAAATAGATGACTATAGTACACACTAGCCAATCACAGTGGTGTAAAAGTGAATGTAATTTCACCCCTTTCGAAGCTGAGACAGGTACATTAGAGTCAAAGGACAGCCTGGGCTACCTAGCAAGGTCTTCTCTCAGAACAAAAGATTGTTTTATTGGGAGGTAAACCCACAAGAGACTGTCACATGGACACTCTCAAGTCCAAGCGGAAAGTCTTTTATTGCTGAGTGGTAGCTGCAGGGAAACTTCCCAAATCATGCAGCCCCAGCCCCATAGCACTCTATCTTTTATGCACAAAATCCACACTTTTACTGCTACATTGCATGCAGTTAGTAAGAAGTGGGACTGCAGAAGCGAAAAAGCCAGGTTAGTCCACTTAGGGGGTTTTCATTCAGGGACATTCGCAGCCGCATCCCAGAATTCCAAGCTTAACCTTTCTTCTTGTTTTGGCAGGTGGGATAGGTCTTTGTTCCTGTTTTGGCAGGTGGGATAGGTCTTTGTTCCTGTTTTGGCAGGTGGGATAGGTCTTTGTTCCTGTTTTGGCAGGTGTTTCTGCCTACATGCTGGGTTTGAGGTCTGAATGGTGTTTCTAACATGACATAGGCTGTGCAAAGTGAGTTGGTACTGATTTCTGCCTGGCCTGGGCCCTGAGTACTCTATGGGGGTCCCAGCACGGCAAGCTCAGCTGTGTTTGGCACTTTCTGGTCAACTCTCGGTTGTATCTTTAGTTTGGCTCTTCGCCAGTATTAACTAGAGAAGAAAAAGGAGGTTTGTTGAGAGAAAGTATCAAATGTAATCTTTCAGGACAAACTGTCATAAATGACCCATGAAGAATATCTTCTCCCTTCTGAAAGGAAGGGTAAATAATGTTCTCTGCTGCCACTTAGCTCATGTCTCAGTGCCATCTCTGGTAGACTGTAGTAGATTATAGGCTACTGTATTAGATCTACTTTAGTAGATCTAGCCTACTATAATTGAGTTAAACACTCCTTATAAACAGTTGGCTGGAAAATACTAACAGAGTTAGTAGGTAAACCTTTTGCAGGTAGACTATACTTCATAGAACTGTGACGCAGGGGCTCTTGTTCTGGAACTGCTGAACTTAGATTGCCCCTGCTTTTATGTACAAACATCATATCGACAAATGATAGTTTCAGTGATGGATGATTCAGGGTTCTGATTGGCAGCTTGGTGCTATTACTATGACTGGCAGTAATTCAGCCAATGTGTGTACAGGAGCACTTAGAGAAAGTGAATCCCTTTAAGCCACTTCCCACATAGTCATAGTATATTTTCTCTAAGCTCTTAGATGCTTTGCTCTTCAGTGTCTAAGAAAAAAAAAGCATTGCAGGATATCCAGCATGCCAAACCTATCAAGTAAATAAAGATACCTCCTTGAAAAGGCAACTTGAGAGTTTAATGTAATGAAAAAAACATGAATGAGCAAACTGCCATGTCACACTGTCACAGATAGTACAAGCTCAACTTCGAGACTCAAGGAAACGTCTCCAAAGACTGTGAAGTGCACCGAGCCAATGCGGTAGAGGGTGTGTTATGATTCGCTAGAGAAACCACCTGATAGAATTGTATATATGCATATACATATCTGTGATTTAGTAGACTGGGTTAGCTATATGACATAGCTCAACAGGAGCAGACTGACACCAGAGACGATGTGAATCTGGCGGCTATACCATCCATAGCCTGGTTGTCCCACAGGTCCCAATTTGGTGCTGAAGGTCCAGAGGACTCTAGAAAGCTGCAGGTTTCCAGATTACATGGGAATTCAGAAGAAGATGATTCTAATATCAACAACAACAACAAAAATCACAGTTAACAGAATAAATGAACTCACCAGCAAAAGGAGAGGAAGCAGACAAAATGCTGTTTTCTTCCATGTCCTTTTACCTGGACTGCCTCCAGAAGGTGCCAACCACATTTAGAGTAAGTCCTCCTACTTCAAATAGTCTGAAATAAGAAAATCCCTCACAAGAGTGCCCAGCACCTTGTCTTTTATATGATTCCAGATTCGGTCAAGCTGACATCCAAGAGTAACCATCACAGATGGGCTTTTAAGAAATTCAGTGCAGTGCCTCCCTGATAGAAACCTTACAGGGTAAAACACCTTCAGGTCCTCCACCTCTTTGCCTGGCTGTGTACAGTAGCAAGTCACCATGGTCAGGAATCATTTTGGATGAGTGTATGTATAGAGCATGTATTCATGTACATGCTGACACATGTATGTGCGCATGCGTGGGGAGGTCAGAGGACAATCTCAGTTGTTACCTTTACAAACTCTGCCCACGTCCTTCAAGACAGGATCTCTAATTGTTCTGCAGCTCAGCAATTAGGAAAAACTGGCTGGCTAGCAGCTCCCAGGACTCCTCCTGTCTTTCTCCAGCATTGGAATTACAAGCATGCACCACCATATCTAGCTCTTTTGTTCTTTCTAAGATAATATTTTTGCTAATTTTCTGAGAATTTGACACAAGAATTTTCTTCATATTCACCTTCATTCCTCCCCTCAACTCCCCCTAGATCCACTTCACTTCCCATTGCCTCTTCTATTTTTCTCTTTTTTAAAACCCCACTGAGTCCTAGGTATAGGGTCATTCACAGGAGCATAGTGGATCTACCGGCCAACACCTTTAAAACACACTGACTCTCCATTCCCCAGAAGCCATCACCTGTTAGTAGGTATTTTTAAGGGTTAAGGCTCATGATCCCCCCCAATCCAAGCTAGAATGTTGGCCAACTTGATCTTGTGCAAATAAAAGACAGTTTGGCACTATGTCGATTTAGCCAAACAATAGTAGTAAGTCACCTCCAAAGCCTGTCGGTTTACCAACCATGAGTTCTTGACCAGATATATTTACTAAGGAAAGTAAACCTACTGAGTTAGAAAGTATAGGATGCTGGCAGCTGCTGAGAGTAAAGGGACCGCATGTAGGAGGGGCTGGAGAGTGACTACTAACTCATTCAGAGTTTCTTTGGGGCACAACTTTAATGTTCTAAACTTAGATTCTGATGATACCTATGTGCCTCTGAGTACATACCATAATGCACCAAAGTGTGAAAATGAAAGAATAACTTTTATGGCATGAAAACTGCATCATAATAATCCATACAAAAATACACAAATAATCTTGTTCTCTTCCGATTAGTGGAGACAATTCTTTCTCTTGCAGTAGTTATTTAAACTTTAATGAGTCTATGTGTTTCTCATTTAGAGACAAAGATGAGCTGTGAGGTCACATGGGGAGCAGAAGAATCCCTGAGTGAATGTGTGCAGCTAACATGTTCATGTCCATGTCCATGTCAAGGACCCCATAGCCTCAGACCCATGGGAATGGCAGAGCCTTCCCCTTAGGGTGAAGCTCAGAAGGGTGGAAGCTTCCTCTGGTCTGAGGACATATGTTGAAAGTGTGTATAGAAAATGTCCACCATAGATTTCTTCTCCTGAATATTCACAGCCTGGAGACCACTCCCAGAGAGAACCACTCCTACTGAGATTAGCAATAAGTCAAGACTGGACTGGTCCAGTCTGGTGATGTCTGGACTGGTCAAGACCGGTCTGGGCCAGTCAAGACCAGTCTGTTCTGGTTTGTTCTGGTACTGTCCAGTCAAGTCAAGACTGGTCTGTTCCGGTTCAGCCCAGTCAAGACTGGTCTGGTCTCATTTGTTCTGGTTGATACTGGTCCAGTCCAGTCAGTACTGGTCTGGTCTGGTCTCGTCCAGTCAAGACTGGTCTAGTCCGGTCTGGTCCAGTCAATACCACCACCGACTAAGGACAGGATTGTTCTTGCAGAGGACCTGGGTTCAGTTCCCAGTACTCAGAGAGGCAGCTCACAGCCATCTGTAATTCTAGTTTCAATAGATTTAATGTCTTCTTCTAACCTCTATGGGCACCAGGCACACATGTGGTACACATACACACATGCAGGCAAACATTCATACACATGAAATAAAATCTATAAACTCCTTTTTCGAAATAAGATGGTAGCTGTAGGTAGGTGGATAGATAATAGATTTGTACTTGCAGTTAGTAAATGCATGTAAATTGAATGTTAATAAACACTACAGTGTTTTATTTTTTATTGACTTTTCAGATAAAATGAAATTTACAAACATAATCACTAACAAAAAATGTAGCCAGTTATAGGGTGTAACCAATGGCAACATCTTGTGTTGATTTAGAGTTTTGTTTAGCTTTTCTGATCAATAACTCCTTGATGTCCCATGCTTTGTTCTGCAGTTTTCATTTAATTCCCCATGTCCTATGGGAATAACCTTATTATTCCATGCAGGATAGTCTCCTTTTGAAATTATATTTATTATCATTTCTCTTACTTTTCAATAACAATTAGTACCAACTTTAATTCTAAATTGGTAACTGAGTGTACATAAACTAAATTCAGACCAATTAGAAACATGGTTTAAAGGGGTACTAACTTCCAAAGTCAATGACATTTGAAATAACAGAGATCATGGATATGAAAACCAAAGAAGAGCCATCACATCCTTTACGGTTTGTCTTCTGGGAAACCAAGCTATTCTCTTATGATATTGGTGGAAAGATTTAAAAAAAAAAGATGGCGCTTTTTGGAATCAATGAAATTTTAATTTTTCAAAATTCAATATATCTCAATTCTAAATATAGGCCCAGAATGCTGGTATCCTGTGTATACTGAATTAGAATTCCAAGTGATATTTACTAAGTTAAGTAATCTTTAATCTGTGCCAAGTGTGTCTTAAATACTTTATATTTTTGCCAGAAGAAAGGATAAATTATTTCTTACTTCTCTCTGAATCTTTCTATAATCTTAATTTTCCTCTTACCTACAAAAATATTAAATTAGCAATTTATCAAAATGCAAATAATTTCAGGTAAACTGTCCTATTGAAAAGTATCTAATCTTTATGTTTAAATGTTAGTTTACCAACATATTCTAATTACTCATAAACAAATTCTAAAACTAAAATAAATTTTTTGAATAATCATCAAAGTAGGTTTAGAATTTCATTTTGGCAGCAATGACTTTATCTAGCTAGAAATCATTTGAGAATTTCGTACATGAGTACTGTATTTACACCATTTCTACCCCAACTATTGCTACTTATATAAGTACATGTAAATGTAATATATATTACATTTTATACATGCATATGAAATACATATATATGTAGATAGATAGATATCCTACTGACCTACTGATTCCAATAACTATTTCCTATTATGAAGGTGTGTTTAGGACTGACCACTTGAGATTGGACTTCAGGTGGCTCACCTAATTATATCATCTCCTTTTTCTCTGTCTTCCCTCCAAAATGTCCCATATACCCATATACTTCTTATTGTTGTATCTCCTTGATTCAGCTGTGTCTCTTTGATTCAGCTGTATTTAATACAGTGCCTCTCTGTTCAACTATGTATAATAAAATGTTGAGATTCCCAGCTTCTGTGTTTCTCCATCAAAGGACCTAGTCCACCCAACCCTGGCCTTCTGCTCATGTGTCTGTGTATATTTGATGTTTCTTCATTCCCTTGTGACTCCAGTCAGGTTCATTTCTGGAGCCCTGCAAGGATTCAGAAGAGCAAGACACCAAGGAATCAAATATCAGCTGTTCTCTATATGGCATAGGAATCTACATGTCAGTTTCCTCATCAGCAAAATATGGATAATAGGAAACCAGCTTCATCCAACTGCGGAGAAGATTGAGAAGTGTTCAGCGTAGTGCCTAATAGGGAGTTAAGTGCAAAGTGTTGGGTTTCTAAAGGATTTTTAAATATACATACTTGCTTATCTATAATACTCTGTCTATAGGCTTCAAAGAACTGCTAACTTTGATGGCATAGACAATTCAGCCTGGGGACTGTGTGGAGGATGCAGGAGAGAGACAGTCCACAAGTTATTATACATTTAGAATTCTAAACCAGGTATTGTATGGAAAATGTGTTGAAATAAATTAAATTAATTGATTTGAAATAAGCCAGACTCTAGTGGAAGCCTCAAACTAGTCTAGCAGGACTGACTACTTGAATTTGACTCTTGGATGAGACAGAACCATTTGAAACCACTCCTGGCAGCAATCCTAACCTCAGAGGCATGCCTGCTAGCCATATGGGCACAACACAGGTGTGCTAGAAGCTACACAGCAAGGAAACCTGTATTGCAACAAACAGATTTATTGTATCTGGTAGAAATCTGATAACACAGAATTACAGAAGACTGGAGGTGCGGTGGGCGGGAGGGCAAAATCTGACAGGTGACAGCTCAGCTTGAATTTCAGCTCAGGTGCTTATGAACTTGGTCTAGAATTTTAACTTCCCTGGGCCTCGGTGCACTTACCTACAAGTTGGAGATATCATCATAGGGCTTTGTGAGAACCAAAGAGGGGAAAAAAACCCGGTAAAAATAAGTGCTATGCAAATGTCAGCCATTAGGTCTGGGGTTCAATGGTAGAACGCTGGCCTAGCGTGTACGAAAACCTGGGTTCCAGCCCAGCACAGTGATTGCTAATGGAATTGCTGGGGTTTGGGGAAATTTTCCAGCATTATCATTAGAAAATTGCCTGCAAGGTTAAGCATGGGAAAGTTGTCTCACGCTGAGAAAGAAGTGTTTTAAAGGCAGGTATCTTAGAGGGAGACATCACATGTGCAAGGAAAGAAGTAAACGGCAGCTATAAGGCAGCAATTATTAATAATATGTTCAAAATGAAAGATGAAAGAAAACGTTGCCAGTGAAAGTCTTCATCTTCGGCTGTTCACGACTGAGAATTTCAGAGGCGTTGTGAACAGTGGCATGCGAAGCGTCCATCTGACCCTGGAGATGGCTGCAAGATGCACAGCGAAGCAACAGTTTCCATGCAGCTGGAAGAGAGCTCCAGTGAAAAAGAGGTCTCTTTTGTTAGAAGTTCATTGAGAATTTAAGACTTTATAATCCTGTACACCTTCAGAGAAGCGTATTAAGATGCATTGCCTATCAGTTCAAAGCATGCAAGAAGTCCCTGAGTAACACGCTTCCTATAGCACAGTGGTTCTTTGTTTTTGTTTTTCGAGACAGGGTTTCACTGTAGCTTTGGAGACTGTCCTGGAACTTGCTCTGTAGACCAGGCTGGCCTCAAACTCACAGAGATCCGCCTGCCTCTGTCTCCTGAGTGCTGGGATTAAAGGTGTGCACCACCACCGCCCAGCAGCACGGTGGTTCTCAACCTATGGTGTGGTCCCTTTGGGAGTCAAATGCCCCCTTCACAGAAGTCACTTAAGACTGTCAGAAAATGCAGATATTTACATTGTGATTCGCAATAGTAGCAAAATTACAGTTATGAAGTAGTAATGAAATAATTTTATGCTTGGGGGTCAACACAACATGAGGAACTGGATTAAAGGGTCACAGTATTAGGAAGCCTAAGATACAGCATCACCAGTTACATGAGGATCTGACAGAAGTCACTGCCTCACTATACTCTCCTCTGTTCCCATCCAAGCACTTCCAAAGTGGGATGGTTCTGAATATATAATTCTAGGCTTTATTTTGTCTCACCAAGTCTTATTTTTCCAGTGTTAACTCAGAGTCACCTGAGAGTCCGAGGTCCATTTGCTTTACCCGAGTGAACCTCTGCCGTTAAGGGTAATCTACAGTTATAGTCCCATCGCTGCACATTTCATTATCTCAGATTCTTGCTGTTATCAACAGGGCCACTATGAACATTGTCACAAGGGTCTAGCTATGCTTATTTAGAGTTTCTATATGACAGCACAATTGCTCCATTCGTTGTAGAACTAGGAAATGTCCCCCCTTGTAAGGGAATGAACAATTGCTTTCTCCTGTCTTTCGTCCTCCTGTAACGAACATGGGACACAAACTCTAACTGTACTCACTTGTGTTTGACAGATTTTTTTTAAATTGGAGGGTGCATATATATTTAATTTGTATTTCTTTGGCAACTAATGATGTAGCTTTTCTTAGCAATTAGCTATTTCTGAAATTTCTATGCTCTTTCTCCCTTGAATTGCCTTATTTTCAGTTGTCATTTTTGCTTCCAGATATGTGTTGCTTTTCAAACTATGCACATTGCTTTTCATACTTTGATGACAAGGATTTGGTCTTATAATTTTAGTGTACTACTAGGTCACCAATTGTTTTCTTCCTTTAAAAAAAAAGTCATTATCAAATCTTCCAATGAAGTTTTAAAGGGTTTTTTTTTTTGTCCCCTTCATATGTATGTCATTAATCCAATGGAAATCAATTTTGTGTACAAAATAGAATGCTACGTTCAAATTGGTGCTTAAAACAAGTTCTCCCCGCACTATTCTTGACTACTCAGGGCTCTGCAGAACACCCTTCACCAAATACAGAATTTCAGGACACGCTCGCCCAGGCCACTTCTGCACCTTTGCTTTGCTTCTGACTGCCACTTTATCTCATGCAATAACTGTGCTTTGTTATTTTAATCACACCCCCTTTACAATAAAACCTTACATAAAAGGAAAGTTTTCCTCTCCCTTCACTCAAGACTCCAGGGAATTTTGTCTTTAAGGTAGGAACTAAAACTCTGTCCCTTGCACTTGGATGTTTCTGCCCCTGTCTCCCAAGTGCTGGGATTATGACCAGTGTCTCTTGGACCTGGATATTCTTGTAATACTCTTACAAGTAATATTAACCCACAGCTAGGTTATTCTACAATACAATAAGTAACACCCATGGTTTAAATCTCAGTTACGATGCCTGCTCCAAACAATTGTGGGGTTTGCCTCCGTGCTTTCCTGCAAGACTCCATGCAATGAACAGTACTATCAGAATAGCTATTTAAGGTGCTGCTTTTCTTCTGAGGCAGAGGGTGCAGGAGCTCAGAAGACAGTGTGCTGTCAACACAATTTTAAAGGGAAGTAATGCACACACTTCCAAACTGATGGATCCTTCGTTGGCCAAAAACAGTCACATGGCCCCAACAAATGCAAAAGACGACAGAAAGCGCAGTCTAGTGTGTTTCTGGAAGGTGATCAAACACATTTGATGACCCAATGAGTGTCACATGCACACTGCCTCTAGCATCTGTCGCAATACCCTCCCTAAAAGCTTGGGTGGTAGGGGCCGAGAGCTTAAATGCAGCATCCAAGAACTTGGCTTCGCAATTGCCATTTATTTTGTGGAATTCTAGATTTATATCAAGACTGAACTAAATTGATTTTTGTGAAAATACAATAAGTTACCACCTTGATAATGAAAACTACTGAGTCAGAAAATGGACTCATTCTCTCTTCAAAGAAAACTGTAAGGCAGTCGATGAAAATTCCTAGGTGGCAGACGCTGTGTTAGCAACCTCCTCCCTGTGAGAGTCATATAGAAAACCCATCTGCTGACCAGCCCAGAGAAGAAGATTTTGCAAAAAGGCTGGAATCCGACAAGTTCTAACTTTTGATATAATTTGCAAGCCCACTTGCTGGGTTTCCTGACCTTCAGCATAAAGAGAAATGAGAACTCTGTTGCTGGTGTTCTGCAGGATGAGACTTAGCTTGATGCTAATGATGCAATCCAGGTCTTGAGCATGTTCTGCACCAGGTGTTCTACCACTGAGCTACTCCCTCAGCCTCTCCTGCTCTTTTGGTCTACACACGCCCCAAACACAAAGCATCTGAGGTGACTTTGGAAAGCCAAAATTATAATGTGCAATTCTTCAATACTGCACCTAGAGTTGACAAGTTCATTTCAGATAAGACAGAGTAGAAAATGATCTCACTCCACTGATTTTTTTTTAATATTCACATTTTTCGAATTGTGTCTGTAGTTACAAAGAGTCTGAAAAAAAAGGCTCAATTTCATAGGGTTTGCAATAAATGTAGGTATAATCTCCTCATCATATTGTTTAAGAGAAGTGTGAATTTTAAGCGTTTCTATTTTTACATCTAAATTCTATACAAGGTCATATTCTCTCAAAAATACATATAACAAGTCTGCAGTATTAGTACATAGTTCCTAAGCTTCAAACCATGCTCCCACCTGTCCTCCAGAAGAAATCAGACAGTCAGTTCAGCACACCTGGTGGGAATATGTATCAACAGAGTGAACACAGTACCACAAGGAAGTTTCTAGGCTCAGTTTCCATTCCTGTATTTTCTTAATCTATATGAAATTGGATAATTTTAATATTAAAGACTATGGCCACTTAATTGTCAAGCTGACACAACCTAGTATCTTTTGGGAAGAGAGTCTTGGTATGGGATTGTCTTAATTATTTATTGTAAGTGATATGGGAAAACCCAGTCAATTGTGGGTGTCGCCATTCCCTAAGCAATGGGCCGT
Organism: Ondatra zibethicus; assembly: GCA_004026605.1. Taxonomy (NCBI): domain Eukaryota; kingdom Metazoa; phylum Chordata; class Mammalia; order Rodentia; family Cricetidae; genus Ondatra; species Ondatra zibethicus. The sequence continues at coordinate 9,261 of PVIU01008183.1, read as the reverse complement.
AGTCCATATAAATGCAGAAACAAAGCTTAGCATGAAGAAACATGCATGCATTTATTTTGTCTCTGCTGTTGGCTGTGAATGTGACTAGCTGCTTCAACTCCCTGCAGTCTTGACTTCCATGAAATAATGGACTGTAACCTGAAACTGTGTGAGCTAAAATAGCCCTTTTCTTCCCTGAGTTGCTTTTTTCCAGAATATATGATCATAGCAGCTGTAATAAATCTAGAATATACACTAAGAGCTTAGGTTCTAGAATTAGGATAGCAAACTCTTGCTGGCTATGACTCATTGGAAAAGCTGCTGAACCTAAACCCCACAGTTTTTATCTATAAAACAGAGATGGCATTACTAGTTACTTACGTTACTCTTTAAAATTCCTTAGCATATTGTTAGGCACATAGTAAGTGCTTGATACATGACAGGAGCAAATTCATGTAATAATTGGTATTACTATATATATTTACATATGTCAGGATAGATAGATAGGTAGATAGATAGATAGATAGATAGATAGATAGATAGATAGATAGATAGATAGATAGATAGATACAGAGAGAGGTGACTGGATAAGACAGATAGATATCTATGTGTTCACTACACAGATTTTAACATGTTTGCAATTATAGACAATCACATGTTCACTGATGATAAGTAATTTGTCTTTACCTTCCAAAGAATCTATTTTCTCAACTGGTTCAGCATCATATTATAAACAATACTGGAAAAATAGGCACATAATCCTGGAAATGGAATCACTCTACATTGATGGATATATACAATGTGGTACTCTGATGGGCCAAACCATCGTGGGAAAGACTTCACGTACCCAGGATTGAAAATTCACAGAACAAACAAGCCCATTGAACAATCACGGGCTGCACAATTCTTCCCATCAAGTGCTCCTACCCAGGTGTCTGTAGGTTGTCCACAAAGCAAGACCTCAAGCAAACAGCCTGGCTTACAGGAGGTTAGAGTAGTTGACCTCTTTGTAAAAGGGTATATGATTTTAACATATGATAAGGTAAGTTCAAACACCCATACAGCCCTCCTGACTTCAAAGACCGGGATTCCACCATGAGCAGAGGCAAGAAGTGTCACCAAGTTACCAAGCCAGACTAACTGACACCTTGTCCTCTGTGAACTTAAAAACCCACAGTAAACAGAAACAGTCTGGCTTTCTGTTTCAGTGGAACTCGAGTGTCCTGCTGTAGGCATCAAGGAGTGTTACCCCTGTTACGTGTAACTCAAACCGTCAATCATTTCCTCTTGGGGCTGAAAATTCCTGGGCATGTCAAGGATAGTGCTGAAGTAAAGGAGACACTAAAAATAATCTTTCATGTCCAGCATCTTACAGAGATGGGTCACATCAGTGTAGGTCTCGGTGATGTGTGTCATGCAGGCTGCTTACGACCCACAGTCCAGTACTGTCATCTCCCCAGCCCATGCTAATTAGTAACAGGTTACACCTCTTCATTTCCTTCTCACTCACCTCCTCAAAGCACCTCTGGCCTTTGCCTCTACCCTCCAGGATGCTCATTTGTTCTGATGACAGATTTCCCTTCTACTCTCAGGGACCAGGCTGGTAAGGTCAGCCTCGGTTCCTCTACTTTCCGCTCAGGTGCCCTTTGATGAATAAACCTATTCATCCTGTGCATGGGAGAAATTGGCTGGTCCTGAGCACTAATTAGCTCAACCTCAACATGAGCTTCCTTCTCACCAAGTAACCTGGTTTTCTCCCAAAAGACCAGCCCATGAACTCTAAGGTGTGTGTGTGTATGTGTTTTAAACCAGAGCAGCTTTCTTCATTTCTACCTTTTATTTAGTTAATTGGTAGTATTCTCCCCCTGACTGACTGACTGAGAAAACTTTGAGTTATAATCAATTGGGGAGATTTTGTATAGTTTTGATATAAAGGGGAAAAGTAACTTTTATGGCTCAGATGGACCCATAGATGCAGTTAATCCCTGAAGGGGTCCCAGTTGCTGAGAACTGAGAAATCACCTCTTTCCCTCTGGAAGTGACTAATGACAAGTCACAGTGAGATCATCAACTTGGAAGATTACAGACCATATGGAGAAAGCACCAAGTCGGTGTGCACTAAAGCTTCATTATCCTGAGTATGAATTGGTTTAATTCAAGCTATTTACCAATTTCATACAATTGTTAGAAATGTTCCTACTGAAGAAAAAAATTCCCTTGCCACTAATGAATTTACAATCTCTAATGGAGCAGAATTAGAAAGAAATTCAATTGATGGGGAAATGACATAAAAGACTTAGATGTGCAAAATAAAGAAGCCATGAGTTAACTTGCAGCAGAGAAATGAAGACAAATGGGGATCTTGTGAAAGAAGCTGGGCTTGAGCAAGACTTAGCTATGGGTTCAAATTACACAGAAACAGAAACCTGAGCCTTTCTGTATTTATCTTCCTAAGGTGAATGATGGGGAGACATGATACTTCACAGCCATATGTTTACCTAATATCTCTCTGTCCCAGTGGACTATGAACTCAATATGTGGCAACAAGAACAGTACCTGCTGGGTAGTAAGCACATGATGGTTCTATGCTAAATATATGGAAACGGGTGGAAGCATCGGGTGCTATTGAAAGACAGGGCAAAGACAGCAAAGGAAACTAGAAAACAAAAATCAACCCTCACCCTGATTGTCCACGTGTTCTCTGTTAGGGAGCATGTAAGCATGCTCCGTGTGTTTTCACATAATTCCCTTACATAAAGCATCCTGTTCTGCACAGGGCCAGGCAGCGAGCATCATGGGTTTTGCACACCTCGTGGTCTCTGAGATCTCTCATCATTTCTGCTGTTATAACACGAGAGTGTCCGCAAGTAGCAGGCCAATCAGCAAGGGATGCAGTGTTTCAGGAAAGCTCCATTACCAAAATACTCAGGGAACTGTCTGCCTTACTGCCAATCTTTGCCTTTATACATAAAAGGTAAAGAAATGATTGTATTGTGTCCTGTTATCTAGTTCACGTAAATGTGTTGTAGAATATTCCTTTACACTGTGTGAAAATATGTCACTGTGATTGGTTTAATAAAAAGCTAAATGGCCAATAACTAAACAGGATTTTTAGGGCAGAGAAAATGCTGGGTAGAAGGAGGAGTTGCAGGAGACTCCAAGGACACAGAGCGAGCAGCATGAACATTAGAAAGTAAAAGTAACCAAACCACATAAAGGAACACAGATTAAAAGACATGGATTAATTTAAGTTATAAGAGTTAGTTAGAAACAAGCATAAGCTATTGGCCAAACTTTCATAATTAATAATAAATCTCCATGCAATTATTGGGGAGCCAGTTAACCAAAAGAAAAGTCCATCTATGTAACTATGTAGTTAAATTCAGAGGAAGACACCTGAATTACCATTATCTTCTCCAATAAATGCTTATGTCCCCTCAAAATTCACATGTTCATATTTACTCCATGTGATGATGCTAGGAGCTGGCTCTGGAAAGATGACTGGAGCATGAGGATGTCACATGCATGAACTTTGCTACCTGTAATGAAGGGCCCCTGAGAACATTCTCTCCCTTTCTGTCCTGTGAAACCATCTGAGAGGTCACAGTCTGGAAGGTGAGAGAGCCCTCACCACAACCTGGTTCAAGTGGGCACCACGGTCGGAATTAAACAATTTTAATTCAGCCTTCTGAATTAAATAACTTTCTTTTGTTGAGAAGTCAGGCAGTACACACTGTATTTCTATGGAAGCCAAAGCTAAGACCCACATTTGTGGCACTGTCTGACTAGCTGGTTGCTCACAGTTGAGTTCTTGGCAACCGTGAGAAACGGTGTCTTTGTTCAATTCCTCTACTTGCCTGGGCCTGAGATGAAGACTTAATGTATTTTCTTATTTAATTAATGTGTATAACCCCAAATAATGACAATTCCATAAAAGCAAGGATCAAGACTTGAACATTTTTTATTTGTTTTTGCCCTTCAGAGATCAAAAACTGAACGTATCACACTCCTTGGCTCAAGATCCACAGTCAGCACCGACCTAGGCCAAGGTCCCTGCTTTGTTTTATTATTTTCTCCTTCATTTTCCTTCCTCAATTTTAGTTTCTTTTTTCCCAAAATAATCATTCATTTCATCTATCTAATGCATATATTTCTATTCCATCTTTCATATTTTAGTTGATGCATGTGTCCAATCTCTAAAATTCAGTAATATTAATTTGTCTGTGTGAGATATCAACAGACGATATATAGACAAATAGGTAGGTGACAGGTGATAGATAGATAGATAGATAGATAGATAGATAGATAGATAGATAGATAGAAACAGAATGAATGATAAATTATGGGTAGTATTTTGCTATAAATGTAATTCTACATCTTACATTTTTATTCAGTATTTTAAGACCCATCAATGCTGTTACATAATAATCTGTATTTCTTCTGATTTGTGAAGAGTATTCTCCAGCATGCTAGTTAATATGCAAATCTATCAACATATTATAAAAGTCCAACAAAAGAACTTAATGAAAAATTGTCCTGTTGGCCACCAATTGTCTGGGAGGTTTATTCAATTTAACTATTTGGCTAATGACTAGAACCAGAAATGGCATGGGTGTTCCATTTTCTTCACCAATGAGAACTGCCTTGGAAATAAGGCAGGGTGGCACCCACCCCATTCTTCCCAGCCATTATGGCCTCTGTCTTCATTTGACTGCACATTTGTTAGGAATGAAGTGCAATTCTTCCTGATCTTCCTAGCTCCCAGAAAACTGGCATGTCTGGGCAGCTGGTGGGGAAAAAGAAACTACATTCAGTAGTGTTTGCCTTTAGATAACAAGAAGAGCATCCTATCTCACCAGTGCCCTACCACCCAAACCACTCCTCTTCTCCGTGCAAAAGATCTGCTGTCAGGATCTCCTGAGACAGAAAGTCCTTGCTCAGCGTTCCTCAAGGTGTAGCCCATAGTAAGTAATGAGCACATCAGAAGGCCCTGGACATTTGTTACTGTGAAAATTCAGAGTTCTTCCAAAAATCAACCTGGCTGGGGATGGAATGCAAACTTTGCAAATTTTTTTAAACAACTTTGGTGATCACTAAGCCTATTAAGGTTCAAATTTCTCTGTCATAATGTTTGTTTATCTTTTTCATGGTGGCAGTGGTGTGTGTGTGCGGGGGGGTGTTCTTTGTGAGCACAGACATGCACATGTCATAATGCACGTATAGAGGTCGGAGGCCAGGTGTTGGCCCTTACCTTCTACCTTGTTTGAGCAGAAAAATCTATTCAGCAATGCATTCACCAGGTTAGGGGGCCCATTCTCTTGTTTTCAATTCCTGTGTCCTCACAGGCAAGCTGGAATTACAGATACAAGCTACCATACCTGGTTTCCTATGGGTTCTGGGTATTAGAAGTCCATTCCTAACTGTGTGACAAGTGTTTTATCTACCAGGCTATCTCTGCAGCACCATCACTTGGTTATTTAAGAGTAAAATTGATAATAAATACATATCTCATGCAGCAACAGACTTCATGCCTATAGAGTGCCTTTGGAAGCCATTCCCTTGGCTTTGCTTTCCAAGCATTTGATCTTAAAATGTACAGCAAGAAGAACACATTTAGTTTGGGTCTTTATACAAAACAATATCCCAAAACAATTTTGCTTGGGACTTAATGAAGGTGAGAGATTACCTCAAGATAACATTGCCAGTTTCGTGTTCTTCACAACAAAGCATACTATGCTATAGCATCACGTCCCTATAGTCCACTGAGCTCTAAGCAGTCCCCGAACTGAGAGAACGGCGAAGAATGGGGCTCATTCGGGCTACACCCATTCCTCCTGTATGACACGAACTCCATATATGGCTTAGAATTGGGACATCCCTCTCTGTGCACATTTTTGCCAATGCTCTAAAAGAGGAAATCTGCCTCGATGAGCCTATTCTTTTTCTTCCAGGCTCGCTGTTTCAAGCAGGGCTCCTTCCTACTGAAATCAACCCAGAAGTGGGGTTCCCTGGCTGCTCAGAAAATGGAAATGCAGTATTACTAAGTCCTGCTCATCACTGGGTTGATAAGCCCACAGTGCTGACACTCAGTAGAAGACAGGGCATTCTCAGCTCTGTGCCTGGCACAAGAGCCATCTTTTGCTACACAGTAGCAGGGCACAGAAGCACTGACAATGGGGGCAGAGACACGGGTCCAGAGCCCTTGAAAAGGCCAGATGCATGGTGAGCCACAAAGAATAGATCTGGCATCTCTAAGCTTCCAGGTGCCATAGGAAACCGAGATGCTGAGCACTTAATGACACAATTCAAAGAAGTGATCTTGGAGGACAGAAATATCTTATCATACTCAGGCTCACACTAGGACATTATATTTCGAGTGACAAAAACACTGCAATCACCATTTCTGATTATCAATAAATTACTTGGAAAATATTATAACTACTTCATTTGAACAACTTACCACTCATTTTTGAAGAGTTAATGAACAATTTTGCAGCACACATATATGTAGTAAAGATTACATTTTTTCTTATACTTGAACATTTTTAACATTGTTTTGACTGAACATGCAGATATGTATGTTTGCAGAAGGCTGTGAAGCAAGCCAGAGTTTGGTTTTTAACTATGACTGTGGGTCATATTTAAATTCAGGATTTGTTAGAGAGTGAGTCTCAGCTTGAAACCAATACAATAGAGAGGCTGTGATTGCTCTAATCTGGAAGTGGAAAGCATGAAGGATCTTCTGTGGGCTCATAACTTAGGAAATTAGCTTCAGTTCAAAAACCCACATTGTCTTTAGTCCTTTGATAAACTTAAGTGTCTGAAGCACCAAAGATTCATTTAAGATGCTCATTACCCAGACACTGTAGGTTAAATACCTTGAGCCGTAAGAACCTCCCCAATATTCTGCTTTTTAAGTTTGCTTTTGTTGTGTTTTAAAGATTTTGTGTGTGTGTGTGCATGAGAGAGAGAGAGAAAAAGAGAGAGAGTGTTGACTGAATGTATGTGAATCATATGTGTAGGTGCCCATGGAGGACAGAAGAGAGTGCCAGACTCTTTGAAACTAGGGCTACAGGTGTATATGAACTTCTATATCGAGGCTGGGAATGGAAACCACCAGTCCTCTGCAAGAGCAACAAGTGCTCTTCACCACTGCGCCACCTCTCCAGTTCCCATTGCCTAGCACTCTACCAACACACACCTTCTTCCACTCCAGTGAAACAGTCTACTTGCTTTTCTAAGACACACTTCGCACTGTGTTGGTGTAGGAGGTTCTTCTGTCTATGTGTTGCTTTCATTGGTTGAATAAAGAAACTGCCTTGGCCTTTTGATAGGGCAGCACTTAGGTAGGCAGAGTAGACAGAACTGAATGCTGGGAAGAAGGGCAGAGGGAGAGCCGCCACGGAGCTGCCAGGTCAGACATGCTGAATCTTTCCTGGTAGGCCACAACCTCGTGGTGACATATAGACTATTAGAAATGGGTTAAATCAAGATGTGAGAATTAGCCAATAAAAGGCTAGAGCTTATGGGCCAACCAGTAATTTAATTAATACAATTTCTGTGTGATTATTTCGGGTGTAAGCTAGCCGGGCAGCTGGGACAAACAAAGGGCCCCCTGCTCTCTCTTCAACACTGTGTGCTTCCCCACCTCTTTTCTTAGTCACTCCATAAAAAAGACTTTCTCCTGTGTTCCAAGTGTATTGCGGTCCCTACCCCATCCAGCTTTTCCAAATCCTGCCCAATCATCAGGGTCTACAAACAATTGCAACTGCATATCATATATGATCTTCCCCCAGAATTCATCCCCAATCTCCCCCACGTCCCCTGAGCTGGGGTAGCATCCTGAGCTATTCACATCTTCATTTTGCACTTACCATACACTGTGGAGATGCCCCACACCTGTCCTGCATCCTGCTACAGTTCTTCCTGCTGTGCCTGTTCTTATACTTTTAAGTTTTCAGCTGTGGTACATTCTGCATATATGAGATTGTAAGTTGAGGAGGATAGGACAGTGCCTCATTATCTTTAAAGTCAACAGCATCCCTGAATTCAGTCTCCTGCCCAGAGAAGTTGCACATCAAAGTCCTCTTGCTGGATTTATCTTGAAAGGTTTCCTTGCTGCTTCAGGCATCCCCTTTGTCAGAAGTCTCTCAGGAGTAAATAAGGCACCAACTTTGCCATTCAACAGCTCCAGTCCTCAGCCTCATCTCTCAGGAGATGTCTTTCTCATTCATGATTCTTTTTTTTAGTAGAAAATATGTGAGCTATTCATTCAAAAATGCATTTGATATGGCCCCTTTCAGGGAGACAAAAATAGCCATTCTTGGCTAAAATAGATTTTGAAAATTGTTGCCTGGGGTCAAAGATTTACCACTATAAATCCTGCTAGATAGAGCAGACATTTTCAGAATAGGAAACACTCCCCAAAGTGAAACCTTTTAATTCATGGTTCCTTTCTTGAACATATCTCACAGGCACGATTCAATCTGCACAAAGGCACCTTAACTTTAAAAATAGCAGTTTTGTGAATGATTTCCAAAGATGCTCAGCTAACTGGAATAGTTCAGAATTCATGAGAGCATTAATCTGCTTTGGGATACACTAGTGGTTTTATCTGAAGTGCAAGTTTCTCATTCAGACTCCTCTCAATGCGAAGATTCCCCCAGGAACACGATGTCCAGGGGATCAGTGGTTCTCTGTGCCCAGCCCTTGGAGGACTGACAGGAGAAGGTAGCTTATCCCTCAGGAAAACTCCCTCAATGCCAATGTGAATTTCGTTTCAAGCCCCAAATTAAATGGTGCAATTCTGAGGTCATAAAAGTAGGTAAAAGGCAAAAGCTAGGTCGATAAAGGGCATCAGTTCTCACTGGAGGGAAATTCAGTTGGACTTTCTTTTAACTCTAAGACTTCTGAGACTCTTACAATCCCTAAGATATGAGATCTCAAGATTTTTGAAGAATTTGGGGGATTAAACTGTCAAACAAAGAAAATGCAGCTTTTACAACTTGAGCATGGACTTCAATGGACACTATCTTAGTTAGGGTTTCTATTGCTGTAAAGAAACACGATGACCAAAAAGCAAGTTGAGGAGGAAAGGGTTTATTTGGATTACACTTCCACAATGTTGTTCATCACTGAAGGAAGTCAAGGCAGGAGCTCAAACAGGGCAGGAACCTGGAGGCAGGAGCTGATGCAGAGGTAATGGAGGGGTGCTGTTTACTGGCTTACATCTGCCTGCTTTCTTTTTTTTTTCTTTTTGATTTTATTGATTTTTATTGAGCT
>PVIU01008182.1:0-85302 GCA_004026605.1 Ondatra zibethicus | reverse complement strand
GGGAGGGGACCGGGAGAAGGGGAAGAAAGGTAAAAATTTTATTTCTTTAATTATGTTCTTGAATGGAAAAAATAAAACAAAACAATGTATGGAAAAAAAATAAATTATATATCTGTGTAAAAAAAAAAAAGAAGCCCCTCCTCCCCAACCTGCCCTGCAAAACAATAACCACATAAGCTCCTGTGTTCTTCTTCCTGGATGTTAAGAAGAAGTTCACTTAAAAGCCTAGAGGGCATGGGAAGGGTCTATAAAAAGGGGAGATGAGGTTTGGCCAGTCCATGCTGTGTGCATGTGTGGGATCATCTCTCTAAATCTTAACAACACATTAACATATTAATGAAACAAACGTTGTAGGAAAGACATCTTGTGTGGGTTAGTTTGTTTTTTTCTACTTGACACAAACTAGAGTTACCTGGAAAGGGGGATCCTCAATTGAAAAATTGCTTCCACCAGATTGGCCTGTAAGTGTGTGGGACATCTTGAATATTGATTGATGTGGGAGGGACAAGTGCTGTGGGGGTACCACCTCTTGGAAGGGTTCCTAGGTTGTGTGTAAATGTGATGGATGAGTACTCTCATCAGAAGGTGGGATAAGCATTAGTTCTTAAGAATGAATGCAGTAGCCGGGTGGTGGTGGTGCACGCCTTTAATCCCAGCACTCAGGAGGCAGAGGCAGGCGGATCTCTGTGAGTTCGAGACCAGCCTGGTCTACAGAGCTAGTTCCAGGACAGGCTCCAAAGCCACAGAGAAACCCTGTCTTGAAAAAGCAAAATAATAATAATAATAATAATAATAATAATAATAATAATAATGCAGTGATGATGGCAAGTACCGGTCATCTTGTCACAGCACACAGACTTCCAATCACCTAGATCCCATTTGCTCCTTCCTAGCCCCGGTTTTCCTCATCTGGGGTGGCTGCTCATGTGCTCTCCAAAACTGATTTCATTTCTTACTATTAAAGGCCTGAAAATCACAGAACTCTTAAAGGCAGAATATGATTCAGATGTTTGGTTCTGTTCTTCTGAGCCTCAGATCTTGGCCTTGCTACTGTGCAATGGCCTCAATTCCCAACTGTAAAAGGAGAGGCTTAATTAAAGTGTTTAGAAGGCTTCTCAATCTAATGTCAGATCCAAGCTCACTGCCCTGGAACTGGAGAGGTGTAAGAATGATTTTGGACAGATGGATCTTTCTTCATCCTGAACAGATACAGTGCTTATTAAATAAGATACAGTGCTTATTAAAACCAAAACCTGAAGGCTCCTTATATTTAGTGGCCCAGATTTTACATGCAGAAATTGGAGAGATTGTCCTGATTTTGAGCTTGAGGACCCATGGCCAGGACATTCAGAGTAAACCCTGGCATTTCAGCATACTGCTGCTCTCTGTCCCAGCAGAAGGAGCTAAAAAACAAACAAAGAGAAATGACGCATTTAAACAGGTCCTCTTTTCCAGTTACCAGCAGACACTTATGGGACAACATAAGCATCATTCCGTCCACTGTTAGGGTCTAGGAAAGAACTCTGAGGGTTTGTGTCAGGGCTGCAGGTGCCTGTTGCACACTGTGCATCTGTAGCACAGAAGTAAACAGCAGTGTCTGCAGCCTGGGCAGCAGTGATAGACAGGGAACTGCTCTGGGTAGAGATGTTAAAGGTCGCTCTTAGTCTTCCACTGCGTTTCTCTTTCTCATTTGAACGCAGTAGGATTAGCAAGACAGGGCCTCTGCCTGAGTCCTGTTTGTACCACTGTAGAGTGACTGAATAAGTTTTGTAACTGCAGTTCATGGTAACATCTTCACCTTCCTGGATGCTCAGAGCCTGAGGATTTTCTTCTCCCTGTTGGCTGTTCATCCCTACAGAGAAGCACAGGTCAGAGAACAAGAGTCAGTAATTATGTTTTCAAATGGCATTTCCAGATGAACACTTCATATGACCTCTGAACTTAGGTCTCTCCATTCCCATCACTATCATCCCCAACTTACTGGCCAGTTGAAACCATAGTGTCATCAAAGACACTTCCAGAAATTTATTCATTCTTTCTTTATTGATGTCACAGGAAACACTGTGCTGTACCCTGAAGTGGAGCCTGGGTTGTAAGACAGAAGAGTCAGTTCTGATTGATGAGTTTATATTTAATCTTTGGTCCTTAGAGTCTCAGGTTTTTGGCTCAGCCAGTCAGAGACAGGCTTGGTTCACCGCAAACCCCCAACCCAACCCCCACCTTTCTGGCAGAGAGGCACTGCCATCTGGTGGTGGCCACATCATACTGCTACTAGAACGTGTTCTGGGATGGGATGGAGAATGTGCAGATTGCAGTAATTGCAAGCCTGCTTTATTTGCTCTGTCTTTTTTCTTGCACATAGTGAGAAGACACACAGATAAACCCCAGCAAGAGGTCAGTGGAGAAGAATTGTGAAACCCAGAATTTACAGAATAATTCTGAAAAGTCTTGCTAGGGTTCCTAAGTAACTACAACTCCTGAAAATGTACTTGTGAGGGAAGAGGGCTCACTGTGTAAAGTGTTTACCATGTAAGTCTGATGGCCTGAGTTTATTCCCCAGAACCCACAGTGAAGAATACCAGCTATAGGAAGTCATCCTCTTGCATGAGTGTATATACACACCAATGATAAGTAAGATACACAATGTAAAATGTATCTGTGAGGTTCATAGACTTAAAAAATTGTTTTTCCCAATGTTTGAATGATATTGTGTGTAAATAAAGGGCTTCACTGGTGTGCAAAAGAAATAGACCTCTATTAGATTAAGTAGAAATAAGTAAATTAAATTAGTAATAGGTTAGACTCAAAATCCACAATAGGGTCTGTTGGAGGGAGGGCCGCTTGTTCTTCCCAGCCACCCGGCTAGCATAGACCTGAAATAATAACACAGAAACTGTATTAATTAAGTTACCGATTCACCCATTAGTTCTAGATTCTTATTGGCTAACTCTTACATATTAATTTAACCCATTTCTATTAATCTGTATATCACCATGAGGTCGTGATCTACCAGCAGAGTTTCAGCATGTCATAGAGAGACACAGGAAAAAATAGGGAAGGGCTTAGAAAGATTCATGGATCCTTTTGCTCTCGGAAGCATGGAGTGAGATAGGGTCAGCTGGTCATTCCTTTGCTGATTTGTTGTTCTATCAGGTTTTTACACCAATATCTGACTCCCGAATTTTTATTGGTAATAGAACAATTTAGATAAACAGTTTACCAGACATCTAACACAGGAATAAATCCAGCAGCGACTCCGGAGTCTCTCTGACTCCACTTTCCTCCTCCCACGCTATAGGCCAAGCCAGTCCTTTATTCATTAACCAATAAAAGCAACATATAGACAGAAGGACCTCCCACACCAAGGGTTTGAGAATCAGGATCAATAGCTGCATAGTCAGGAACAGCACAAAAATCACAGCACAGACCATTCCTCAGAGGATCTGCTGGCTCTGGTGTGAGCTGCGGACTCTATGTGGTTTGTGCGAAGCTGTTCACAAAAGGTTTTATATGCAGCTGCCATTCACAGTCCTGTCTTCTTCCTCTTGTGAAATTAAAGCCAACCTATTGCAGGATATTTGATCACACTGTGAACTCTGAGATTGTTAGTGAAGTTAACCTTGAATCAGAGGAGAGAGAGTCTATGAGTAGCTGACTGGAATTAGCCATAGATGTTTTGGAAGACCCGGAATACCATAGAGAGACACAGGAAAAAATAGGGACGGGCTTAGAAAAATTCATGGATCCTTTTGATCTCGGAAGCATGGAGAGAGATAGGGTCAGCTGGTCATTCCTTTGCTGATTTGTTGTCCTATCAGGTTTTTATACCAATATCTGACTCCCGAATTTTTATTGGTAATAGAACAATTTAGATAAACAGTTTACCAGACATCTAACACAGGAATAAATCCAGCAGAAATTATTTATGGTACCTTTTATAATGCTGAGATTTGCTCATTATGGGCAGAAAATGAACATTGGCAAAGAGTTTGTAGCTATTTGGGGGGAGAAATTAGCAACAAATATCTCAATTGAAAGAAACTTCAGTTTATAAAAAGAGCTAATTGGAGTCTTTATCACATTGTTTGAGAAGTACCAATTTATGGAGCTCCTACATTCTATACTGATACAAATAAATTAGGAAAGGCAGGTTATAAGTCAGGAAAAGTAATTAAAGTGGTTCAAATCCCTTGTTATTCCAGTTAATAGTCAGAAATATATGCTATTATCAAGGTATTATTAGATTTTCCAGAACCTCTCAATATTGTGACTGATTCTTAATATGCACAAAGATTGTTTTACATATTGAAACCACTAAACTTATTTCAGATAGTTCAGAATTAACTTTGTTTTTTATCCAACTACACCAAGTAATCAGAAATAGAAGCCATCCCTTGCATATAACACATATCAGATCCCATATAGGTCTACCAGGCCCTCTAGCATAAGGTAATGATTAAACTGATCAGTTATTTATAGGAAATGTGCTAGAAGCCTCAGAATTTCATGAAAAACACCATGTTAACAGCAAAGGTTTGAAGAAAGTTTTTTTCTATTACCTGGCAACAAGTCAAAGAAATTATAGGGAAACTTCCTACTTATTTCTGTATTATCAAACATCATTGCCTGCAAGAAGTAACCCAAAAGGTACCCAAAGATATGAAATTTGGCAAATGGATGTTTTCATTTTTCAGAGTTTGGAAAAATAAATATATGCACCATACCTTAGATGCATATTCAGGATTTCAATGGGCAACTGTTTGAGTTCTGAAAAGGCTGATTCTGTAGTCACACATTTGTTAGACGTTATGGCCATCAGGGAGATAGCTATACAAATTAAGAATGACAATATTTTAGCATATTTCTCTAGGAAAATGAAACCTTTTTTGCATATTACAACATAAAGCATATTACAGATATACCACACAATCCTACAGGGCAAGCAATTATAGAAAGGTCTAATTGCAATTTAAAAGATATGCTTAATAAACATAAGAAAGATATGCTTAAGGGGTAATAGAGGCCCCCAGAGATAGATTGCACAATGCTTTGTTACCTCTGAATTTTTAAATGCTATTGAGAAAGGAATGACAGCAATGGAAAGACATTGGATAGTAGAAAAAACTTCTGATTTAAATCAGTCTGTACACTTTAAAGATGTATTGACCTCAGACTGGGAACCAGAATATGTGTTATGTTGTACAAAAGGTTTTGCTTTTGATTCCACAGGAGAAGAAAAGACACAGATACCATGAAGATTGATAAATATTAGATTTGAACAAGAGAGACTTCTTGATTAGAAGAGGTGAAAGTTCATCAAACAGCTTGATCATTCAATCTAAACTAATTTATAAGACTAATGAATTACTTTCATTGATCAGGCATAATTTTTTAATTGTTAAAAGATAATACTTTTTTGTTGTCCCAAAACGTTCTGCTTAAACAAAGATCTATCCTGCCAATAAAGGAACTCCCAAAAGTTAGGGTTGGGGCAGGGTTTTGTTTTTGTCTTTCCAGGAGAATAGAATCATCCAACTAAGGAAACTAACGACCACTGGACAAATGAGACATCTGAAGAACCATGAATCATCAAGAGAAAATGTCCCAAGAAAAAGAGTAAATTGGCCTAATGGTGTAGCACACCTGCAAAAGGATTGAATTTCATAAATCTTCCCAAGTGCAAGCTTGTTTTTGCTGCTCTGTACAAACAAAGGACAAATGGTCTTTTTGTGGTCCAACTCAATTGAAAATTTAAGTTGAATTTGAAGTTCAAATGTGGCTGTCTCCTCTAAATCCAAGCATGCTTGTTAAAGAAAAATCCAAAATTATCTCAGTCAGAAGAGCCACCTGGTACGGGACAGAAGAAAAATCAAAATTAAGAAACTATTCGATTGCCATCAATCTCATAATCCCTTGGTTTTATTTTAACTCTTTAAAACTTTTCTTAAGGTATAATATCTATCAAAAATTTCCTGCTTGACAGAAAAGTCTGTCAGATATTCTAGGCCTGTAGGTCAAAGATGGATCACCAAATGTTGTAGATGAGTTTGGATGACTGTCCAGAAACCCAGCTGTTTGTCGTTTTTATAGTTTTGGAAGTTATTTGATCTGCACTTCCTGTTTACTCAGGTAATATTATATTCTTCTTGGGTCTCTGATGAGGATAGAAAACTAGATAGTTATGCTGTTTTGTTACCAAATTCAAAAAAGAAACTTAGAAAAGAGATGTAAATTTTGTAAGGTTGAGAGACAGAAAAGCTTAAGTTGTTAATCTAAGAAATTGTTTTTAGGTCTAAAAGGATATTTTATGATAATGCAAGTTATGATAGAATTGATTTAGGTATAAAACTTTGAATTCATCAAGATATGCTAGATAATATTTTCTCTGAATTTGCCAAATATGAATAGACTGGGCATTGTGAATGTAATTCTTACTTGATAATTGTTTTTGTTGTATATAGTTTTATTGTGTTAGAGTTAAGTGATTTCCCTTTCATTTAGACAGTACCCGATAATTGTTCTTATTGTATATAGTTTTGCTGTATTAGCATTAAAGCCTTCCCTTTTTATTCAGACACAAATAGGGAAATGTTACAGGATATTTGATCACAGTGCAATACTCAGTGACTGTGTTAATAAAGTTAACTTTGAATCATGGGGCAGTCTGTGGTTAGTTGATTAGAATTAGTCATGGAGAAGCCTGGAATATGGATAGAGAAGACACACAGGAAGGAGGAGGAGAGACAAACTTGAATTTTTCATGCCTTTTTCAACTTTGGAAGTGTGGCGAGATGGTCAGCTGGTCGCTCTTCCACCATTTATTTGATCTATTAGGCTTTTACCCTGATAGTTGACTCCCGAGTTTTTATTCATAATGGAACCACTTAGGTAAGCATCGGACCTGATGTTTTAGTGCAGCAGCGGCAGAGTAGCTAACAACTGACTACTATCTGTCAGTCACAGCCTCAGTCCTCTGGACCCCACTCATGCCTCTGTCAGTGCCGTCCCAGCTGCTGCCTCTCCATGCCGGCCAACAGAGCCTGTGTTCGCATGACCACGGCCTGCCTTTCTCCCTCTCTGTGCCACGGCATGTGGAGATTTGACTCGTGTCAAGAGCTGATGGGGGCAGGCAAGAGCAGTATGTTTCTGCTGGTGGATTAGCTATTTTCAATTCTCAGTTTAGTCAGTTTCTGTTTTCTTTAGCTTGCTCATGAGTAGGATATAGTGTGCTTTTATCTGAACTCCTTTTCATCTGACCACACACACACAGCTTTTAATTTGGAATTTTGTCTAGAAGTCCTACAGGAGCTTGATCTGGCAAAGGGTTTCACGGAATTTCCTTCTCAGTGTCGCTCTGTTTCAAAGTTGGTCATTAAAGAAACCTTATGAATTGGAAGATTGATGTGAGAGAGTATTTACTTTTTATATTGCTGTATGTTCCAGTCCTAGACACTGGGATGGCTCATATCTGTGTATAATCTGCCATCTCAGTTCTTGTTGACCTCATACTCCTCATTTCCCCCAGATTTTCTTTGATTGGGGTTAAGTATGTGTGTAGCATGTTGGCAAATGATACTATTCCTTCTGAAGTTCTTCCAAGAAATGGTGTTTAGGAGGGAGTGTTGTGTGACACTATTCCTGGTGAGATATGGACAAACATCCATTCACCCCAGTAGAGAACTAACAACACAGTAAAACATGGAGATCACCAAAGGCCAAATTGATGAGCCAAAATTTTTTTACTGGGTTTACCTACAGGAATGTTAGAGAGGCTGCTTTCAGGAGCAGAAATGACTCAGACAGCTGTAGCACCAAACCCACTTCAGTGTGGGTGACAGCTCATGCAAACTGGAAGCCTGGAGTATACTACACAGCCACAGGTAACTCAGTAGTCGGGAGAATGGTCTTCCAGGTGGTTACACTGGTCCAAGCAATTCATCTGCTCTCTACTCTGTTTCGGCAGCTGAGCTTGTCTAAGAGTGGCTCTTAGCCCTTGTTACTGCTTTAGCTGTGTATGGAGGCAGAAGAATAGTGGATTTAGGCAGTTTGGGGTCTTCTTCTAACATTTGAGTTGCTTACTTTCTGAGCATAAGAAGCTTCCCTCGGGTTAGACTGTTTCCATTTAGGACATCCAGTTGTTTTACCTCCTCTCTAACATCGTACCTCTAAATATAATATTGTTTTAATTATCTTTTAACAACCTGTGTTTTAATGAGCTTACTTTTAGTATGCAAGGTTTACTTTGTGAGCAAACTGATATACAACAGGCAAGTTTGTCCTAGGTTCCAAGTATTCTTGTGACTCTCACTAAGTCACAAGTCTAAGCACACCCAGAGCCTGCCCTCATGGAACCAATCACCCTTCCCACCTGTCAGTTTAGCCAACTGTCAGTAATGCAGATTCAGAACCAGCTATAAAGACAAAGACTGCAGGGACTCCCCAGTGACCACAAGTAATTTCATAAGGCGAATTGCTTAAAATTTATCTTTGACTACCTCATTTGTGATGGCCCTTCTTCTCTAAGTGTAAAGCTCATAAAGAAATTTTGTTCGTTGCTAATCTAGATACCTAGACCTGCATGTATGCTGTTATCATCTTTAAGAAAAACCAAAAGTTTAAGTCATTATAATGTAAGATTTTAACTGTAGATATATTTTTCATAGATTTTATGAATTTTATTTAAAAAATTCAAGACAATATATTAGAAGCAAAGCTGCTCATACTAACTGTTTCCAAATTTTATAGAAGAGTCCTTTATTTAGAACTATACTTCTGATGCTGACGGCACATGGTTGGGGCCTTCTTGTCTGGGTGTGCAGGTGTTTCTCAGCAGGGCTCCCCCAGAGGGGCTATGCTTAAGGAGCTCCTGTATTTGTTAAGTTTGTGCTGTCACTTCAAGCACTGTGAGCCGGTTCCCCTAGAGCACAGAAATAGTTCATTGAATCTTCCACCTGTGAGGCTGAGATGATGGGGCTGATGAACTTCTGGAAGATAACAGCGTAGCGGCCACTGCTTTCATTGTGATGAGATGATGAAATTTGACGAATAAGGAAAATCATTTCACCACTAGGAGTTTGTTTGTACCAATAAAGCTTGTAAAAACTCTTACTTGTATCATAGGAACAGTCCAAGGTGACCTGTTCCCCTTCCTGCTTGTTTATAGCTGGTTGTACTTGAGTTGCTTTTTGGGCTATCGATGATCCTGTGGAAACATTAGAGGACAGAGGTGAAATCATAAAGTTTAGAATAAAACATTGAAGGAACTAGATTAACTTATGCCCCAAAGATAGATTCTGCTTGCTTTCAAATCCTGTCCTGTTTCCCCTCAGGTGTGTGTAAAGCGCCATATGCCAGAAGCCGTGTTTCGTGCTTAGTATCATTAGCTGTTTGTGAAACATCCGTACCAGAGAAGGCCAAGACCACCAACACACAAAGCAGGCATCGGGGAAGCAAGTGACACATGCCCCTCTGTGTGAGTGTGTCTGCTCTGCTCAGCTCAGCATTCAATGACTGAGTATCCGGCAGTGCATGTGTACTGCCTGCATTCTTACACAGCACCCAGCCAGGAAATGGGGGTTGTATGGTCATAAGCCTCAAGTCTCATGAACAGAGAGAAAAATCGTGGCTTACCACAGACATTTGCTTGCCTCCTTGTCTTTTTTTAATAATTAAAAGAAGCAGAACTTAAAGGGAGCATGGGAAAATCTATCCCTGCTGAGCAGAGACACTGAACAGAAATACCTATTGATTGTTAACATATATTTACTTTTCTCCATTCAGAATCTACTATGACTTTATTTTTTTAAAAAACTTCACAAGTGTTTGTATTTCTCTGTAAAAATATTGTTATTGAAAATGATTTTAGTACTTTCCCCTTCCTAACAGGATACTAAGCCTATTTAAATTCTGTAACTAGCAAAGTTACTTCTAAATCTCAAGATTAAAGGCCACCCAGCAGAATTCCAGAAGTCTTTAGTTTACTTATATTTTTGTGATGTTATAACAGTAATGAATATTAGTTATCATGAGGAGAGATGTTTCAGTGTGTAAATTGCTTGCTGTACAACACGAGGTCCTATATTCGAATTTAGTCATTGTGGGGTGTACCTGTAATCCAGCACTGGGAAGCAGATATGGAAAGGTTTGAGGACTCTCTGGTTTGTCAATCTAGTCTGATCAATGTGCTCTAGAACTAACCTGGGCTATATGACTGCTTTCTAGGGACTCCCACCTCCTCCCAGCCCCTTTTCCTTCCTTTGAGACTTGCCAAAATTCCAGCCCATTACCTAGGGACTCAAGTCAAAATCCATGACTCAGAGGTGCTAATCCCTGTCACCTGCCTTATTGAGATCTTCTAGTTGCCTTATACAGCTTTAAGACAGGACTAGTTCACCCTGACAGAAAAAAAAAAAAAAAAAACAAAACTTGTCCCAAACTCTTAAGCTAAGCTGCTGGAGGCACATAGTAGAAGTACTTAGAATGCAGCTGATAAGCCAAAGATATCTGTAACTCTCAACTATCAGACAAACTGAAGAAGTCAACAGGTCAGTTCTACTCTGAATTAGCCACCCCATGAACAATGTAAACACTTCTGCTGAAAGAACAAAAAGAAAAGAAAAGTTCAACCAACAAACTGATTTCAGATGCACAAATACCAATGCAGAAATAAAAACATGAAAACCCCAAATAACACGTCTCTTCCCAAACCATCAAATCCCTTAGCAACCACTTAACAAAAGTAATCTGAGAGAACTTCCAGACAATGAATCCAAAAACACTCAAAGGCTATAAAGAGATAAATAAAAGAAGTAAATCTAAGACATCAAAATAGAGTTTGAATTGCTAAAAATATACACACTGAAAATGATGCTGGAAACAAGAAAGCAAACAAACAAAGTTCAGTAAGTCACTTAAAACTTTCAGTGGAAACCCTTACCTACACAGTGGATCATAAAAACAAAAAGTAGGGGATGGAAGACAAAGAAGAGAAATTGGATCACTCAATAAACATCAATAAAAAGGAATTAAAACCAAACATGAGAGTTCGGGGGCAGCATGAGCTGTTCTGATTCCTATCTGATTGAAGGTGAAATGTGACCAGTCCTGGCTTCCCTGCAGAGACAGCCCAGAAATCCTCACCCATGCCTTCCTTCCTTCTCACCCCAAACCACTGGAATTTCGCATCAGCCAACAATCTGCTCAGACAAATGACATCCAAGCAGGCTTGTGAGGCTAAAGTCTCTGGTTGTGTCCTGGAGAGCCAATGGCCCAGCAAAAGCATTGTGATGACACAGTGCTGTGGGAATCTTAGCAGACTTCTGGGGAAGGAGAAGCATGAGAGTGGAGGAGCCTCTGTGACCAGAGGCTCAGTGATGTCATTCATTGTCATGGGAGCATGTAAATGTTGACTCTATTCTGCAGTTGTCACAGTTTTCATGAAAACAAAACCCTTATACAAATGATCTTTCATCGACTAAACTTTGAATATGTGAGCATTGTCCAAAATAAACATTTCATTCTTCAGACTCTGAAAAAATGAAGACTCTCCTTGAGTAAAGCTGAAAATACATCTGGTGAGGGAATTTATGCCAAACCCCAAACTCCAAAAGTAGAATTTTGCTTGACCACTGCATGAAGACAGCCAAAATGGTGACAACTATGTTATTCTAAATCTATTTGACCTCACAGGCTCTCTGGTTCCTTCATAAAATTTCCAACCTCACATCTCTTATATAGCACAGACTCCTGATGTTGTGCCCAGAGCTTCCCAGTTCTCTCTTCTGCATTCCTGACTATGCCTCTGCTCTCAATCCCACTCCAACCCTGACATGGTATTCTATTTTACTCTTGTACATTTGTGTTCAATGTTGTCTACTCTTAGCAGATAAAAGTATTTACTCTTTCCAGTTTTTTATTTTCAAACTTTCAAACTTGAAAAGAACATAAAACTTCAAAATTCACAGAATATACAAACTGATGCTGCTAAGAGCCAATTGAGGTTTTTCATTTTTTTTAAATTTTTGCATTTTGAAAATCTATACATTGTGGTTGCAGAAGAGAGGCTGTAGACTGTGCACTTTAAATTAAATGTTTTCCATATTCTTTTGCTTTGGTTTTACATGCAGTTTCACTACATTACCCAGGCTAGCATGCAAACCACAAGCTCAAACAATTCTCTTGCCTCAGACTCTCGGTAGGTGGGGATAGCAGAGCCTTCAACTATGAGGCATGAACATACACCTTAATTAGTAAGCACATTTTAATGCAATTTTATTGGCATTTTTGTGTCATCATGGAAGTATATCTTGTAAAGTGTTAGGTGATAGGAGGTCTGTCCTCCATTCTGTGTACTGCTGGGGACAAAAAGTCTGCAGCTGCTTCTATTAATCACAAAACTCTTAGACCTGTGAGAGGGCTCAGTGGGCAAAGACATCTGTGACTAAGCCTGATGGCCCAAGTTCACATATGTGCACACACACACACACACACACACCCCTCTTTCTATTATACACAATCTTTTCTCTCTCACACTCCTCTCTCACACACATTCTTTCTCATACACAAGGACATGCAAAATACATAATTCCTAAAATATAGTTTAAGACAGTCTTTAACAATTATCACATAACTCTCACATTTAAAAACACAGAAAATGGCATAAGAGATACCTTTGCACCTAACAATAATACTAAACAGATAATAAACTATGCTTTGTCTCCTGAAGATCTCTCCCTCCCCTGAGTCAGGAAAGCAGATACACAGTAGTTACTCCTGTTCCTTCATCTGTGTTTAAAGATGAAACCAGTGTTGCGAAAGCTTTCAGGCTCATCATTTTGAAATATTATACTTGTGGAATATATTTTAAAAACCAGTATTTTATTTCTGCAATTTACCACGAATAGTGCCATGAAGTATATCTCATTCTCACACAGGCATTTTCCATCAACAGGGATTGAAGACGTTGCTCCACCCACTGGTGGTCATCTCTCTTTGTTGTCTGCTTGCTCCTGTGAGAGAAAGAATAAATATCATTAGGTTCCAGGGTGTTTACTTCCTCCTTAAAGTTTTCTTGCTTATGATTTGGTCTGATGCCCCTATTCTTTCATTCCTTCAAAGTAATCAAATACGATGGAGACTGTCCTCCACAACTCTCAAGCGGGCTAGGTAAAGGCTTAGGGCTAACAATGCTGATGCTGGCTCTCACCAAGTCCTCCCGGAGCTGAAGCTCAGTAAGAACTGGGGCAGTTTCCTTCCCACAGATAGAACTCCTCCTCTCACGTCACACTCCAGCTCTTTCCACAGGCTCCAATCTTTCTCAAATATTTTTGATTGATCATTTTTTGGACATAATAATAACTGCCCCATTTAAGAAATTCTCTCCCTTTGAAGGAATCATTACACATTTTGGGTGGATATGTATGTTAATAGGCACACAAAATGACAATATGAGGATCATCAAGGGATAAATAATTACATGCACACAAGCATATACATGATCAAATAATGATAAATAGAACTTGTAGGCATTTATCTAAAGAAGCTGGGGTCACTATATGAAAGAGATACCGGAATATGTGTGTTTATCACAGCACCATTCATGGATGTAGAATCTCCTTGGTACAACCTGTCAATGGATAAGGAAAATACTGTAGATGAAACAACATAGGAATGCTCAGTCACAAAGATGAATGAAACCATGACATTTGTAGGGAAATGGATGGGATTAAGGGATACGATGTTAAGCAAAATAAATCAGATATATACCATGTGTGAAAAAAGAAATAAAGGTAATCAGGAAATAGAACTGAGGCAATTAGGGAAGGGGAGTGAGGCCAGGAGAGAGAGGAGAAGACAGCAGAGGGAGAAGGCAGGTTGGCTTTGAGGATATTACCATAAATGCAAGCATTGAAATGTCATGGCAAAACCTGCTAACTTGTACATTTGATGCGTGCTGATAATTATTATGATTATATGATTATATAAAGGATCAATTTAAAATTTTTCTCTGCTAACCTCATTCTATTCTTTCCCCATTGTTGGAAAGTGATCCAAGAACGGAGTTCTGTGAAGAGAATTCTGAGTGCTTCTGAAAACTCCAAGAAAAAAATACAAGAATCTTGTGACCACAGTTTCTTCAAAAACTTGTAATTGTTTTGGGATATGCTTTTGTGCCCTTGCAGGTGTAGTGGATAGTAGTGAGCTTACTTCAGATTATTCATTACAACTGGCTAATGTTATTCAGTTATATGTG
Organism: Ondatra zibethicus; assembly: GCA_004026605.1. Taxonomy (NCBI): domain Eukaryota; kingdom Metazoa; phylum Chordata; class Mammalia; order Rodentia; family Cricetidae; genus Ondatra; species Ondatra zibethicus. The sequence goes on along the minus strand of PVIU01008182.1, from coordinate 71,051 downwards.
TCCATGTACAAACATAGTTTTGCCACACGAAACTTGCCCTTGTGGTTATGAACAGCTTGAACTCCTCATGAGAACTTCACTCATGCGACCTTCTTAATTCTGACTTAACTTAGCCTAGCCTAACTTAGCAGAGTACAAATTTCTGACTCTCTGAGTAATGTTGGTTATTGCATGAGGCTTTAGTCCACCTCATTTTTAGGTTCTACTCCCCCAGGTTACACTACTCCTAGAGTAGTAAATACTCTATTTACTCAAGTCTGTTCTATTTACATCATAAGACAGTTGGCATTTCAAAAGAAATCATTTTATTTTATAGTCAGAGAAGAGAAAGAATCCTCTGAAGCCACAATATTAGCAAAAATAGATGCATTTGATTTTATTGCAAATATTAATAAGATCTATTAAAGATGCACAATAAAGATTATATCCCATTACCAGGTAAGCTCATGAATCAGAACACATACCATGGGTGGTTTCTTTGTTTTAGGGAAACTTTAATTTCATGTGTGTTCACATTTTATATTATCTTACACAAAGATATAAAAAATAAAACTAATGTCAGTTTCATTACAATTTTATAAAATAACGATCATGTTAATTAAATGTATCTGAGAATCTGCCCGTGGGAAAGAAATTACAACGTACTGGAATGTTCTACTCTGCTTTGATCTTCAAATGAGTTAGAGAGGGTAGCAAGCATCCTGCAGTTTGCACTGAATACAAGGCTACTGCCTTTCAGTAATAAAGCATTTTCAACTATTCTCAACCTCAGTCTGAAAAAACATTTATTATTTTCTTTGTATATAATATCACGAGTAAAACAAAAAGTATGAAAATTTGGTTCAGCTTGACATATTGATGACAGTAAGACATAGAAAGAGATTTAAAAGGAAACAGCAGCTCCCAAAGCCAAGATTCTCTGTGTTATAAATAACAGTAGTTAGCAGAAGATAAGGAGTGTTCACAAAACTCAGAGGGCTTTTACTGGATATGTGAAGTCATCACAAGTCCAATCAAAGACAAATACCATCCCTATCCAACAACAAGCAATGGTCCATATCCCCCAAAACTCCCCAAGCACGGGCTGGGGATGTACTCAGTCAATAGAGCGCATGCATGAGACCCTGGGTTTGTTTTCTACTACCATACAAACTTGAGGTGGTACACACACCTGTAATTCCAGCATTTGGAAGATAAAGACAGGAGAATGAGGGATCCAAGGTTATGTAACAAGATTGAGGTCGGCCTGAGATACAAGAGATCCAATCTCAATGAAACAAGAAAAGAGGTAGACGAAATAATAAAACACAAGCAGGTTATACACTAGTGGTTTTGTAATTACTCTACACATTGAGGTCTTTTCTTTTTCATTTATTTCAACATTCACTATATCCATCACCTGTGGGAGATACAATTCATGATGTCAGATGAATGCCTCAAATCGCAAATAGTACTGAGCACCTCCCCCTGCATTCTCCCCTGTACAGATACAGCACCTATGGAAGTTTTCACTGCCTTAACAAAGAGACATTTGCTAACTGCTCAGTGTCAAATGGACAGGTGGTATGGACAGCAGAGAAATGCTGCACAGAGATGACTCAGATTGCAAGTGAAATGCAGCAGAATGGAGGGGAATTTGTCATAATACTCAGAAGAGTGAGCAATCAAAAACGAATGAGTTGCTTATCTTTGAACTTTTTATTTAAAGCTATAAGACCACTGTTGAGAGGCCCAAAACCCATAGAAAGTTAAAGGATCAAGATTTTCTGTGTGTGCAACAGGTGTCTAACTGCCTACTCCATGGGCAGTGCTTGAGCGACTTTTACGAAAAGCACAGTTCCAACCTTGAACCTTCGCCCAGTACTCAAAAGAAAAATGAAGATGCTAATGACACCTGTGTGCCCACACAGATAACAAAGGAAAGGATTTGATGCTGCTTTCCAATCCACACAGAGAAGGTCCTGATTGAGGAGATGTTTGGACTGGCTTTAAACCATGAGTAGATTTCCTTGTGCAGAGGATGCATATTGTAATTTTAGGCACGGTTTATGTCAGTGTAGCTGGAGAGCATACCAAATATGGGTGACAAGCTTAGAAATGTACATTAGAGACATTAATGTGGGCCTGAGTTTGAAGGATAGCATGTACCTTCAAACTGTTCACTTCCAATGTCCTACTTATCAACTCTGAGCCTGGGATAAACACGTACAATATAGGACTTGATCTCTAGCTAAACTTAAGAAACATGGGCGATAATAACTTATTTTCAGTAATAAGATCTTGCTTATTGATGCATATGTGAAAGATAAACTTTATTTGTCTGATGCAGCACTGCACCTCTGTGACCAAATGTGGAGGTCTTCACTCAACAGTTTCCTGAGCTTACTGTCTCTGGCACCAGTATTCCTTCCCTTAGAAGGATTTTTGTCTGTGTTGAGGGCAGCTACAGCACACTTTCTGTCCTGTACTGAGGTGTGCCTCGGGGGAACTGGAAGTCTTGCTTAGAATGCTGGTCACTCCTGAGAAGAACAATTCTTCTGCCATGTTGCATATGTACCAAACCTGATGTGAGGCCTTTTCACAGCACACAGTGGGCACTGAGGCTCTATCACTGCCTAAGTTGCTCTACCTCTCATGTAAAACTCACATCAGCGTAGGCTCGTCACATTAACAAGAACATATTCCTACATAGACTTAAACTGGATAGTTGTTCAACACCCTTCACAACACTGGGTGTAGTCATATTTTTATAGAAAGTAGAAATACTAGAAAAATGTCTAGAAATGAAAGGAATCTGTTTTGTTGACCCCTGATGTAGAGCACTGATGAAGTATTAAGTCAGCACAAATCAATAACCAAACCAGCTCAATAGGAATAGGTATTTTTAATGAAAGAAAAGGGGGGAACTCACACCACTCACACTGCAGTCCTACCTGTCCGGTGGACACCGCATGGAGAGAGAGCACACCTGTGTTCTCTCGATTTTTTACCTGGGGTCCAAGTAGCCACACCCCAACTTGATGTAATTGGCTAGTGGCCATTCCCCCATCATCTCCCCCTTCTGTCTAAACAAGATCAATCCAAACCCAACATAGCTATATACAATAGGAACAGACACGAAATACAAAATTACAAACAATAAACAATATTAAGCAAGTAATGCATAACAAAAGTTTTACTAAACATTTTATTTTAAGGAGTTTAAGTATTACATTGAAATTAAGCTTGGCTAAACTGTGAGGAGGGTAACTATAATTATTTAATCTTTAACTCCGTCAGAGATCTGAGAAAGGAAACAATATTACTTGAGTGGACAGGAAGTGTAATCGGGAAACTTCCAAAATGTGCAACAAATGACAGAGACAACTGACTACCTGGGCAATCACCCAAAGTCTCATTTGTAATGTTGAAGTGACCACCTTTGGCTAAGGCCTAAAGTAACTGACATACCATTTTTAAAAGTAAGAAACTTTTTTTTTAATATTTATTTGTTTATTTATTATGTATACAATATTCTGTGTGTATGTCTGCAGGCCAGAAGAGGGCACCAGACCTCATTACAGATGGTCGTGAGCCACCATGTGGTTGCCGGGAATTGAACTCAGGACCTTTGGAAGAGCAGGCAATGCTCTTAACCACTGAGCCATCTCTCCAGCCCATAAAAGTAAGAAACTTTTTAAAACTATCTTATCCTGTCTTGGCAGGATATGACAGTTTTGTTTTATCCATTTATAGATACTTGGTATCTCTGTCAGTGGTTGAGGTATGGGCATTTCTTTGCCCAGAGGCCAGTTCTGCCAAGAAGAAAGGCTCCAGATGGAGTGTCTCTGGTGCTCAACATTCTCTCGGGAATAGATTGGTGTTGCCAGGATCGATTGCGTCTCATTGTCACGAAACTACGAAACTCTAGATTAGATTAAAGGCCATTTTTTACAGCTCCTTGAAGAGGTTGAAGATTATCTATCTATACTGAATATAATCTCTATGTATCTAAAGAACCTGATTAGTCTAATCATAAATATAACATAGATGACTATTGATCTATAATTTTTAATACCTATCTAACTTAGAGACTAAGACAATAAACAACTGTGCAATAAATGAGGACAATGACTTTTAAATATAAACAATGTATAAGTATCTTAATCAGAGGTAGTAATGTACATTGCAGTATGGTAAATATATATATATATATATCAATACATAAACAATGTTTCATAAGCCACACTCACTGTGCTAAAACATTTTGTTTATTTTCAAATTGGGTCCTTCTTTTTCTTTCATTGAGTTAGAGTTTTGTACATAGTCTACCTTAAGTTCTTTAAACAACATATTTCAAGTACTTTTTCCTGGTGGCTTGTTTATCATTGGCTTTCATACAGAGCCCCATACCTCTGCTTAGAAAATTTCAAAATGATGTTGATTAAAGAAAGATACCTAATAGTTAAATTAGAAGGTTCAATACCTTTAATTTTTATTTCTCCTGAGGACTACTAAATATTTAATAAAATATCAATAAGATTTCCCATATGCTTGTTTGTTTTTTGAGAAAATAATGGACTAGAGACTTCAGGATAAAACCTAGAGGATGGGTTTGTGTGAAGTATAAAATAAATTCAGATTTAAAAAAATTTAGAACTCATCTCAAAGACTAAATCAGAAGAAGAGCTTCAAAAATCTACAAAGGAGAAGGTGAAAGGAGAGAAAGAGGGGGGAGGGAAGGAGGGAGAGAGAGAGAGGGAAAGAGAGAGATAAAGGACCCAGAGAGATGTGGGATTCCCCTCTGTATGCTGTGAATATCATTAGTTAATAAGGAAGTTTTTTTGGGCATATTGCAGTGCAGAATAAGGCAAGGTTGAAATTCTGAGCAGATAGAGGAAGAGAGAAGAGGCAGAGTCTAAGAGAAGTCATGTAGCTACTGAAGGAGAAAGACATTCCCCGGAGCCCATCAGAATCATCACCACGGCCTCATGGTGATGCACAGATTAACAGAGATAGGTTAATTTAAGATATGGGAGCTAGCTAGTAATACACCTAAGTGATTAACCAAACAGTGTTTTAATTAATACAGTTTTTGTGTGATTATTTTGCGTCTGGGAGGCCAGTGTCTCCGCCTACACCAGAGAAGACACCTAATAACCTGGGCCATTAAATTCTCTGATTAGGGTCAAGGGCCCAGAGAATCTTTTTTTTCCTAATTGAATAAAATTTATGTTTTCGTTTAATACAATATATTTTGATTACTGTTTCCTCTCCCCCAACTCTTCCCAGGTCCTGCCCAGAGCAACTTCTAGAAGGTAAGCAACTCTATTGTCTTGAGAAGCCCACAGAAGTAACAAGACACAAGTATAGTTTGTGGGTATCAATGAGACAGTGATTTGTCCTGTGACCAGGTGGTGAAGGAAGCCCCGCTTTGCCATGACTCAGACTGGAGGTCTGGTATTACCTAGAATGAGTCTATGACTCAATGATTACTTACCGTGGTGGGTTGGGATCACAGATTAATGACTGGCCAAGAAGTTGTAATTTGGCCACACTGCAGGGTGGGAAAAGGACCAGTAAGGGAGTTCTGAAGAGTGGAAAGGAGCCAAACAGTACAGATATCAGAAGAATCAGAAAATGCACAGGGACTGATGTCCCTGTAATAGGTTTGCTGCGGGTCCCCGGCAGCTTGCTGCCATAAGCAGCCAGTCCCAAGCAGGCTGTGAGTCCCCAGCAGCTTGCTGCGGAAAGCAGCCAGTCCCAGGCACGGACTGTGCACGAGACCACACGGCAGGAAGGTGTCTGGTCCCCAGCAAGCCTTGTGGGCAGCTGGCTGGTCCCCAGCACCAGACAGTGGGTCCCAGGATGGTGCAAGTCCCCGGCAGTGGACAGTCCTAGGCAGGGATGGTGCACGAGACCACGCGGCAGGTCTCCAGGTCTCCATGTGGTGGTGGGGGGTAGGCAAGAGAGAGGCAGATAGGCACACCATACAGAGTGGAGTTGGACATTTATTTAGGGGTTATGGAAAGGAAGGGAGAAGGGCAGAAAAGAGAAGGGAGGGGGGGAGAGAGAGAGAGAGAGAGGAGAGAGAGAAAGAAAGAAAGAGAGGAGAGAGAAGAGAGAAAGGAGTGAGAGACTAAGGCTGCAAGCAGGAAGGAAGACCTGCCTGCCTCAGCAGATGGGGAGGGAATGGACGTGGCTTGTCTCTTAAAGAGACAGAACAACCATTACAGTCCCTACTTTCTGTGTCCAAGGAAAGACCTCATCAGCTGAGAATAACCTGGGGTTTGAGAGTTCTCAGCCTAAGGCCTTTTAAACCCTGGAGCCACCTATCTGTCATTCCTGGCTGTAAGGCCTGAAACTTCTGAAGTTCCAGGAGAGATCTACGTTTGTATCACTCAAGCAGTATGATTAGTTCTCAGGAGGTCTTGAAAGCACAAGGACAAATCCTGTGTCTGTGGGATCTTAGTGTTGTGGAGCTTCCTATGCTCCTAATACATGTGAGACATATTCCAAAACTAAAACATTAGGTTTTACTGTAGGGTCTAAGACCTCCTAAACCATGGGATTTGCTCTTTTAAGCACTCATTTATTGTTATGCTTATGCGTATGGATGTCTTGCCTTCATGTATATCTCTACACCACGCATATTCAGTGTCCATGGAGGCCAGAAGAGGGAGGTGGATTTCCTGAGACTGGAGGTACAGTGATATTAGCTGCCATGTAGGTGCTAGGAAGTGAACCTGGGTCCTCTAGGAGAGCAGCCAGAGCTCTTAACCACTAAGCTGTCTCTCTAGCCCTACAATGGGCTTTTGGTGAGGATTACAGTAACGGGCACGATAGTCTCACCTGTGGAGCAGACCTCAAATCCAGTCAGAAAGTGGCATGGTGCCACATACAGGGATCAGCTCTGGGTAAGATCATTAAAGTATTTTCTCAATTGATGTTTTTTTCTCCCCAAGAGCTCACATAGCATCTTTCAGTACTATGTAAGACATAGTACAGTAGGGAGAAAGTTTCCTGGTCAATTGCAACTGATTTATTTATTTATAACCTACAGCCAAAGTCTGTGGTCTCTTTAGCAGTGAGGTCTTCTCGTGTTGTTATGTTGCATAACCAAGGGCAATGGCAACAGCTATGTTTTGGGGACCTTTGAGAATCATGTCTTCTGGTAATAGCACTGCCTGTTCATGCAGGCTGGCTCCGTCTGAAATAATTTTGTAAGTTATAGCTTGTAAGTGCAACACATTTTGATTATCATTTGTCAGCTGATGGATATCTAAACAGTTTTGACTTCCTGGTTGTTTTGTGCTTGTCTGTGTCTGCATGTGCTTGTGTGTGTGTCCACCTGCACTGGTGTTTGTATGTGTATGTGTGTGAATTGGCTTGTGGTGTATATTTGTGTATTGGTGCATATTTCTGTGCTGGTGTATATTTGTGTGTCAGTGTGTATCTGTAAGTTGGTGTGTATCTATATATGCCTGTGTGTGTCCACACATGTTTGTGGAGGCCACAGTTTGATATCACGTCTTCCTAGATAGCAGTCCTTTGGAAGGCATTGCTGGCTGGTTGAGTTTGAAGTCTCTCATGGCCTGGCAACTTTTTCCAAAAGCTTGGCAACATGGAAACTCCCTCCCTCCCCAGCAGAACTTCCTCCCTCTACCTGTGCTTTTCTGGAGAGTGTTCCTGGGCCTGGAGGATTGACCTTATCTGAAAACTTTCTCCAATCCAGATGCCTGATTTGTCTTTAGCTTGAGCCTTGGCACGGATTCATGCTAGAAGAGTTATGCTAGGAGCTCTGCTACAGGGCCCTACTGCCACATGCCAAGCCTCATGACAGGAGTGTGCCACTTAATACAAACTAAGGTTTGCCCCAGGCTCCCCAACCCTATATATTCCTTATACTCTGGGATAAAGTTGAGCTGTTTCACCAAAATCAGTCTTCTGGAGGGCTGTCTCTGTTCATGCTCATGGGCCTCATACAAAGCTTTCTGTTGCTGCTTCTGCCGCTTTGCCCTTGAGGACTGGGAGCCAACAGTCTGGAAGGGAAAAGGGGACCCCCACAGCAGTCCACCTTATGTTTTGAGACAAGCTCTCTCACAGATACCGGAGTTCACTGACTCAACTATACTAGTTTGCAAGCAAGACCTGGGGTTCCTCCACCTTATGGTTAAGTTCTTAGCTCACTGGCAGAATGCTTTTCTAGCATCCATGAGACCCTGAGTTGAATCCTGGAGAGGGAATGTATCTGTGTATGTATCTGAATGTATCTGATTGATTAGAAAAATACAAAGCTTATAAACATATTTGTAGCCAAGAATAGGCCTCATAATGCAGAACCCAAAAGCTGAGCTATTAGCAGAAACAGATAATTTAACCATAGTGGTTGTTGGCTTCAGCAACCTATTGTTAATAGTAAACAGGAAAACTGAACAGAACAGAAAAGAAATAGACTTTAGAAACACTGTGAAGCAGGGAGAATCCCCAGATGTCTAGTTAAGGATGTATTCTCCTTAAGCATGCAGAGGACACTCTTTGGAGTACAAGAGGTTTTAATTCAGACAAACTCCAAGGATATTGTGGTGGTTTGAAGAAAAATGCCCCCCATAGGTGCCATAGGAACGGCACTATTGGGAGATGTGGCCTTGTTGTAGTAGATGTGGCCTTGATGGAGAAAGTGTGTCACTGGGGAGTGGGCTTTCATGTCTCAAGCCAGGCCCAGTGTCTTTCTCTTTCAGATACCTGTTGGTCCAGATGTAAAACTCTCAGTTACTTCTCCAGTACCATGTCTGCCTGCAGATTGCCTGCTTCCCAACATGGTAACAATGGACTAGATCTCTGAACTGTATGCCAGCCTGAATTAAAAGTTTTCCTTTATAAGAGTTTCCATGGTCTTGGTGTCTTTTCAGGTCAATAAAAACCTAGCTAAGACGGACATTTGTAGCAAAGACTGGGGTACTGTCATAGGCCTGGGGATGCCTTTTTTTTTTTTTGAGAAATGCAGACTTTGAGACTTCGGATTATGGAAAGAGTGGAATGCTTTAAGCAGCACTTAATGGTCCATACTAGTAGGAAATTCAAAGATAGTGATGATGAGGGTGATTTGAATTGTGGGGTCCAGCTCAAAAGATTTCAGATGAGAAGAATATTCATATCTGGCCTAGAAACCATGCTTGTGATATTTTGGTGAAGAATGTGGCTGCTCTTCGCCCTTCTCCAAAAAGCCTGCATGAGGCTAAATTGAAGAGTTATGAATTAACAGCTTTGGCAGAGGAGGTTGCCAGACAGCCTAATATTGGCTGTGTTACTCGGTTATCAGTGGACATGGTTATGCAAATCTATAATGAAGAGAAGCAAACTGAAAAAGGTAAATACAAAATGTATAGTTTGAGGAGAAAAGGAGCACCAGGCAAAAGCTTAAAGAAAAGGCTGATGATAAATTAATAAAGGGGCTGGTAACCTCAGGACAAGACACCACCCAGCTAATATCCTAACTTGTGAAAAGGAATTGAAGAAGAGCTTGGTGGCAAATGCATTTAATCCTAGCACTCTGGGGGCAGATGCAGGCAAAGCTCTGAGTTAGAGGCAAGCCTGGTCTACAGAGCAATTTCCAGGACAGGCAAGCTTAGGCAGCGAAGGAAACTATCAATAACAGAAAGGTGGTTAAAATGTGTTTGAATGAGGGGGCCATGCTCCATCCTCAGCAAGCAGCAGAACTTGACAGCTTCGGCCACATTGTTCTGGCTTTAGAGTCAAGCATACAGGGGTTATGGAATCTCCCCTCATGACTAAGGAAAGCTGCTGAGGCCAGACATGTGGCAGAGGAGTCCCTGAATGGAGGCCCGGAAAGGCCACTTCATGAAGTTGTGAAGGTAAACCCTGGACTGCCTTGGGGACGCCAAGATGTTGGAGATGCCATTGCCATGGAATATGTGCTAAAGAAAGCTGATAACAAGGAGTAGAACCAGTTCAAGAGATAGAGAAGAATGTTGCTTGTCAACAAAATTCAAACGAATCGGAGATCTGAATAGCGCTTTGGTACCAGACATGGAGATTCAGAGTTTGGAGTTTGCCTTGCTGGATTTTGGTCTTGTTTTGGTCCAGTATTTCTTCACTATGTTCTATTTCCTCCCTTTCAGAAAGGTAATGTATATGCTGTGCTTTATGTTGACAGTATGTGATCCGTTTATTAATTTTTGAGTTTGTAGGAGATTAGAGTTGAGAGATTGCCATGAGTCTCAGAAGAGACTTTAGACTTTTTAACAGAGTTGAGACAGAGATGGACTATGGATGGTGTTGTGGTTTGAAAGAAAATGCCCCCCAAAGGGAGTTATACTGTTAGGAGGTGTGCTTTGTCAGACTTGGTATGGCCTTGTAGGAGGAAGTGTTTCACTATGGGGGTGGGATTTGTGGTCTCCTTTGCTCAAACTACACCCAGTGGGACAGACCACTTCCTGTTGCCTGAAAATCAGGATGTAGGACTCTTAGCTTCTTCTCCAGCACCATGTCTGCCTGCAAACAACCATGTGGCACCATGATGATAATTGACTAAACCTCTGAAGATGTAAACCACCACACTTTATAAGAGTTGCTGTGGCCATGGATGGTGTCCCTTCACAGCAGCAGAAACCCTAAGACAGGGAACTTTTGAAGTTGGACTGAATGCATTGTTTTACTCTGATGACTCTAAGCCTGTGGGGCCAGGGAGTGGATTTGGGGGCTTAAATAAAAATTTCCCCAAACATTCATAGATAGTGGCACTATTAGGAGGTATGACTGTGGTCTTGTTAGAATAGATGGGCCTGGATGGAGAAAGTGCCACTAGGGATGGGCTTTGAGGTTTCAAATGCTCTAGCCGAGTCCAGTGTCTCTTTTCCTGCTGCCTGCATATCCAGTTGTAGAACTCTCAGCTACCTCTCCAGCACCATGTCTGCCTGTCTGCTACCATGCTTCCTATGATGATAATGGACTAGACCTCCAAACTGTGAATCATTCTCAATTTAATATTTTCCTTTATAAGAGTTGCCATGGTCATGGTGTCTCTTCTTAGCAATAAAACAGATATGAACAGGACTCAGGTGAAGGGAAAATATGCTTTTAGTGTCATCACACAGCATAGGAATATTAGGGAATGTTTTCCTACTGCATCAATAGGCCAGATACTTGTGCTCATCATTGCAGGACCCACTGAATGTGCTTAAGACATCAATACTCACATCAGTATTACCTGGATGACTGCCTTTGCCTTTTTTTCCTTTTGCCCCTTACCCTTTAGGAGTTCAGGACACTGTGGCTTCAATGTTCACATTGCCCTTGTGGGCTTTTCCCTGTCTAGTTTGGCATGTCCATGATTTCATCCTTGTTCAGCTCACGTTGGGGCAGTCATGTTGGTGAGACGTTATGTGTTTGGCTTCTGATGTTGTTAAGAGACACAATCTCACAGCAAACTTCCTGATCCTCTGGTTCTTGCAATTGTTTTGTCCCTTTTCCCACACTTTTACCTGAGCCTTAGCTGCGGGTGTGTTTTGTAAATGTATCTACTGGGGTTGGGCTCCACAACTCTGCATTTTAATAGTTGTGATTTTCTGTATTGTCTCCATCTGTTGCAAAGAGAAGTTTCTTTGATGATGAGCAAAGACTATACTTGTCTGTGGATATAAGAACAAATGTTTATAGATTGAGAGTATGATAAATAATTGGTTGTCCCAGTGTCAAATGGTTAGCCCTGAAAACTCACATAAGATATATAAAAATAACATTACATAGCCTGAACAGGTTGTATTTGGGTTATATATATTCACACACATACATATAAATCATACACACACATGCTATTATTGAAAAAAGGTCATGAATCTGCATCAGAAAGGAGAGGGTTTATGGGAGTATTTGGAGAGAGGAAATGAAAGGGAATGTTGTAATTATAATCTCAAAAGAAGTTCATGTTGATTCATTCCTCCCATCAGCATCTCTGTTTCATGTTGGACATTTGTGTTTCCGGAAGGAGTATATATTGGGAAATGAAGATTAAGACCAAAGTCCTAACCCTATGAGTTTAAAAGCCTACCTGAGGTGAAACTCTGCCAATACTACAAAGAAACTCTGCCAATATATTGGACCAGACAGATGTTCTGTGGGGCATCCTGATGCCTTGTGACTGGGAAAGGCCACACTCACCCAGCTGAAGGTTTGTGTGCTGGCTGCAGGTGTGTGGGGAGCACTGTGAATCCATAGCACAGAAATAAGTGCCTGAGTCTGTGGTCTGAGAGGAGGAAATGTGCAAAGAGCTGCGGCGTTCCTGGATGACTGTTGTGGACTTCAGTCTTCCACTCTGCTTTGTTCCAGAAGGATTGTAAAACAGGGTGATGAGCTGTCCCCCAGGACTTTGGTGAAACCACTGCATACTGTTCAAAACTGTGGAAAAGTTGCACTGCAGCTCTGCACTCCCTCCCTCCTGCAGAACCAAGGACACAGGACTCTGCTTCACTTGCTGCCCTTTCACCCCTGATTAGAAACAGAGAAAGAGACACAGATGGAGGTCACTGAGCATCCACAGAATCCTGAACTCACCCCCACATCCTTTGAGAAGGTGGGAGCTCTTCAGGACCCCTGAGCTGCTTCCCCACCCCTCCATGTGCCCAACCGAATACTCTCTGTCCCCTGAATGTGGACAGCCAGACTCACAGAAAACCTGGGTGCACAGCAGCCCCAGCAGAGAGCACAACAGCCTCTTCATGGTGCTTGTTTGGCTTCTGGAGACAGAAGTAAGTAACCAACACCTGGGCTGTGATGTCAGGATGGCTGTTGAAGTGTCCTCCTTCTGCAACCAATCAGCCCCACCCAGGAACCCTGCCAGGCCTCAAACAGTGCTATGTTTCCTTCCAACCTTCTGAGCCTGAAGCTCCTCCCAAACCAAACCTGGCTGAGAGTCTGAGTGGAGCACAGTAGGAGGCATTTTGAGATGACTCTGGCATTATAGGCAGTGTGAGTGACCTCTGAGGAAAAAGAGGATCATTTCCTCTTAAGGAGAAAATGTCTCAACTGGTATAAGAAGTAACTAGAGAACATTAAAAAAGTAATAACTAAATAATCATGCCACGAAATAGATGTATGTTCTGAGTAAAGAATCTTTAGATTCTGTCGACTCTATAGAGGCAGGTGGACCTCAATGAATTGAAGGCCAGCCTGGACTACAAAGTGTGTTTTAAGACAGCCAGAGCTGTTGCAGAGAGAAACCCTGCCCCAAAACACCCATCCCCAGTCTGAAAAGAATCTTTATCAAGTAAAGTGGAGGGCATTCCAAACATGCAAAGTAAAAATCATCTAACTGTTTTTAGTAATTTCTTTTTCTTGGAATAGATGAAATATTTGTTGTGCCAAATACAACATTTAAAGTATCTCTTACACTCTAAGAGACTGGAACTTTTGCTGGACCTCACTCAAAAATCACTAAGGTTTCTTCAGACTTCAGGCTGCTATTCCAGAGTGTACTCAGCCTGTTTATTTACACTGCGTTTAAGAGAACAGTATAAGAACCAAACTTACTTGCCTTGGGTTCCACTGTAATTAAGTTTTACAACCTAAGTTAATGCATAGCCTTAATCCCAAATTCTGTACACTTCCATGATCCTGACCCAGAGTAAAGAATATGTATATGTATGTTATGGTAGTAATTGCTAGAAACAGCAAACATAGGTTGGAAACAATCTAATAAAATAATATCTGCCATAAATGTTAAAGACAACATATAGAGATTGTTTAATGATGTTTGTTTGTTTGTTATCTGGGCCATTTGGTATCATTCAGAGTCATCGACTTATTCCTTTGTAAAACTCTATTAAAGATTTTTGTAAACTCCCCCATTTCTTTTCCATGTGATGATTTCTGTGCTGTTGAATAAATATAGATCAGAGCCCTTTGCTGGAGACAAACCTACACAGACACAGGAACAAACAATACAAATCAGCATTCAGGGAGACACAGGTTTAGACTCATACAACGCATGGATACAGAAGTCAAGGAAAGGGAGAAGAGAATTCAAATCTAGGCTTGGTCTTAAATTAAACCAAAGGGAGTTTTTTTTTTAACTTCTTTTTCTTAAGGTGACACTGAAACATTTTGGGTACTCTGAGGCTATTATTAATGCATTCAAACAAATGTAATGTTTATTTTAATAGGCACTCCCATTATAACAAAGGTTTGTGATAAATTTGTTTGATGGTTAAATGACTGTGTAGGAAGGAAGTGGACTGGGGAAAGCTAATGAAGGAATGCTGTATGCAGAGTGATGGGCAGCAGAGCTGCTGTGCTTTTGCATATGGTGAATGCAGGGGACAATGCACTCGAGTTCATAACAATGAGGAATGCATTTTAAAGTTTTTACCATAAGGATGACTGCTTGAGAAATTGTAATCAAAAGTAAATACACATCTCCTCAAAAATAACTCACAGCCCCAACTTTATACCATCTCAGCCCATCATAGTCTCAAATGGTGTTAAAGCAACTAATATCCTCCAGTTTGAAGAGAATCCTGAGGATAATTGAGGAAGAATTTTGACTCAGGTAAAAATGCTGTCCTTCTGGAATAAGAGCTTTCCTTTGTAAAATGAGAAACAAATGCATGGAAACTCAGATCTATCCCATAGGAACGAAGCACTTGCCAAGATTCCACTTTCTCGGTACTGTTGCCTTCACAGAAACCACTAACTCCCTGAGAGTGTCTGAGGCTGTGACCCTGGTCCCTTACTCTGAAAATCTCATCCAGTTCTGCACTCGTGACTCAGGACAGAGGAGCACCCAGCTCCCTAAGTCTCATCTTCAGAGGATCCTCAGGTGTAAGGAGTTTCCATCCTTCTGCACTCAGTCTGAAAGCTCTCCATGCCTGAGACAGGCTGGCTTCCTGGTGTGAGCTTCAGGAGGCACTGGAGTCTCAGGTGAGAGTGTTGCATATGTAGGTAAGGACCCTGTGGGACAAGGGATGAGTAGCTGCCCCTCAGTTCCAGAGTAGCTGCTGCAGATGCACAGAGGCAGCCATCAGGCTGGGACACCAACTGGGCTCTGCATCCTCCTGCAGCATCAGTGCTGTGCGGGCAGCTCAGCTGAAAGGAGGTCTCTGGTCAGAGTGAAACAGCACAGTGTTCTTTCTGGGGATGAGGCCCTAAAGCAGAGTGACAGTTAGCAGCAGGGCTGCTCTGAGCCTCAGGATGCACAGCAAGGTCACCAAGGAGAACAGAAAGCAGCTCACTCTTCCTGGAGATTCCTGGGAAGTGGATACAGCCTGGAGAGTGGAGAGGTAGACAGAGGGATTTAGAAACCTCCACAGCAACCCTGATTGAACTATTAGGTATTGTCAGTCTTGGTTGGCAATAGCCCTGTGTCTGAGATTCTTTCTGTCACTACCTAATATATGTTCAGTCAAAGCGAGTGTTTAAATGGTGGAGAAATTAGGTCTTGTGGTCTTTGATCTAATCTGCATAAAAGTCCTTTTCCCATTAGAGAGCAGTGCCCCCTAGGGGCCAAACAGAAATACAATTTCACAGTCTGTGTTGCTTTCTCATACACAGTCTTTCTGCTTTCCTAGGATTGACCTTCAAAGGTTGGTGATCATATACAAAACAAGAACCGTGCTGTCAAAGGCATGAAATTTGTGACCTTTACAAAAAGAAGAGTAAAAAGTCATAAATAGAAAATGAACACAAACTGTTTTAGTTTGAGACAATTACATCACCTTTACATGTGTTAAAGGAAATGTTAGAAACCACAGTTTTCGGAACATCACTTGCTACTTTACTGCTAAAATCTGAATGACATAATCAAAGGGCACCATGAGTGCACAGTTTGATGGATGCTGTGGGGAATAAAGACTACATTTGGGCTGGAAAGATAGCTCAGCAGTTAAGAGCACTACCTGCTCTTCCAAAGGTCCTGAGTTCAATACTCAGCAACCACATGGTTGCTCACAACCATTTGTAATGAGGTCTGGTGCCCTCTTCTGGCCTGCAGTCATACACGTAGACAGAATATTGTATACATAATAAATAAAAAATATTTTTAAAAAAAGACTATATTTCCTTTTCCTCTCCACAGCAAATGTGTTGTTTTAAGAAGAGCCAGGTAGGGATTACTAAGTCAAAATCAATTGTAAAAATGTCTCAAGAAAATAACATGCTTAGATGGCCTGCTACAGATAATCATTTCAATAAACTCAAAGTCAAAGTCATTGTGTGTTAGACTGATTAGAGATGTAATTACTTATGCAGAATCGTGCTGTCTTTCTTATGAAATGTAACGTAATCCCAGGAGTGGCACCTGCCATATTCTAGGTCCTTCCTACAGGAGACTATGTCCTGCATGCCCACCAGGGGGCAGTCATTCTGATCATCACTTTCTAATTCCACTACTGAATTTAATGTCCTCATTCTTGAGAGGTAGTTTGAATGTTACATTATGGCAACAATGTATATATTTTGTACCCTATAAAAAGATGGCATCCTAAGCCTTAACGCATAGCATTCAATGGGACAATCTTGTGCCACAGTAAAACACAAAGCCAGAGTCCTCTTTAGACAGATCAGGCTCCACAGTGTGGCAGCAGTGAGAGCAGAAGAGAACACGGAAGCCGTTAGGGAGGAGACACAGATCCCACCCTGTAAACTGGCTGGAAATAGACCAGGCCTCTGAGTTAAGTCACTAGCAGCCACAGTGTAAAATAGCTGTTGCCAAAGGCTGTGAAATCTTGGTGGCCACACCTAAGTGTACAACGAATGGATTGTGAATCACATGAATTAACCCAACCCAATCATTCACCTCAGCTAGGTCCAAAATATGTTTATGTTCACTATGTTTACAACTGACAAATAAAAATCAAAATTTGAGAGAAATGTAGATAGGAAAATCCTTCAAAATATCTTAATTTTTGAGAACAATGCAGCACTTTAGACCACATCATCACATTTCTAGGTTCTTCTCAGATCTTGGACCTGTTTGAGTCTGAAGCATATGCTCCATTAAGCTCACCTTAAATTTTCTTCGACAGTAGGAAATATTCTGGATTGCTTATCACCTTAATCCATAAAACATTATCTTTTACTTACTTTTTACATAATTTCTTTAATGATTCTTTGTGAATTTCACATCATGCACCCTAATTCTACTCATCTCCCAGTCTCCCCATAAACTCCCCTCACTCCTGCAGCACCCTCCCCTAAAGAAAATTCTCAAAAATCATACCAAACTAAACCAAACAAAAACAAGCAAACAAATAAAACAAAACCAACAAAACAAAAACCCTTTCCACTCCTTCTTCTTTTCCACCTCTCCAACACCTCCTCATCTGTCCTTGTGGCATTGGGAGCCATGGTGTGTCATGCAGTATACCCCTTGTCCAGTTGGCTTTACTTGTATCTTTCATTTCAATGTCCAATTCAAGGCCTCTTGTTTCTGGTACATTATTATCACTGGACCCTCACCAAAACTCCTTTTGGATATCCCACAGCTGCCAGAAGTCATGGAGATCCTGTGGGTGTCTTTCCCAAGAAACAGGTCCTTCCTGAGTTCCAGCAGATCCTAGATGGGGTAGATGGTAGGGAGGGTCAACTCAAGGCCTGGTTGTGGGCCTGGGTGGTAGCAGAGATGGTCAGTCTGGGACACTGGGGCTACCCACTTCAGGCAAGGGGTGGAGCCAGCTCCCTTACTCCCATGCCATCAAGATCAGATATCTTTCGCCTGTGGTACAGAGTGGGGGCCATCTCTCCTGAATGCAGTCAAAGAGAGTATATCTCTCCCATGAGAGTTGGGACCAGCTCTTTTGCTGCAGTGTCCATTGAGGAACAAGGCCAGATTTCCTGGGGCCAGTGAAGAGCAGGGCTGGCTCAGCATGTCCCTCTGATTTCATCACACATGGTTCCTATATCCCCCTTAGGTGATACAAGCCACATATATCAACATTGTCACCAGCTGCAGCAGGACCATGAACTAAGGCATAAGTTCTTGGCAGCAGCTGGGATCTGGACAACATCCTATTTCTGGGTGAAAGCACAGGCCACTCAAATCAGGATGTCCATGACATTTTTGGTGGCATGGTCCCTAGACACCTACAAAGCCACAGGTTGTAGCCCAACCTTGGGCTTTCATGGGATCTTTGATGGCAACATGGTCCTTGCAGTTCAACATAGATCTGGCTACCATAGGACCATAGACCCAGACTTGGTCCTTGGCAGCAGCGTGGTCTAGACGGTATCATTGCCCCAGGTGGCAGTGCAGGGCACTCAGATCAGCAAGGCCCAAGTGACAGCATGACCCTCCAACAATAACAGTCATTCCTTTGCCATCTCTATTGCCTTAAGGATGGCCTCTTATAGTTATTTATTTAAAAGATTGTTTCTTCACTATACCTTCAAAAAATGACAGAGAAAAATTTGCCTTCACATTGGCTACTTATAATAATTCTCAGCCTGACAAAAGATATCAGTGAAAGATTCTCCCACAAGGAATGTTAAATAGCATCACCCCATGCCAATATTTTGTAAGTCAACTATTGGAAATGATACATAAACAATTTCCTGAATGTATAGTTTACCATTACATGGATGATATTTTGCTGATTCAAATGTAGATACTTTAAAAATAATGTTTGAAGAAGTAAAGAATATTTTGCCTCATTGGGGATTACAAATTGCTCCTGATAAAATACAAATAGGAGATTCTACTAATTATTTAGGTTATAAAATAGGTTTACAGATAATTAGACGACAAAAGGTCCAAATCAGGAGAGATCAATATATAGACTCTCAATGACTTTCAAAGATGAATAAGAGACATTTCCAATCTACAGCCCACAATTAGGATAAAGCTATTGGGATTAATTTAAACAAAACCTTAGATGGTGACAAGGAATTAAATAGTCCAAGAGAATTAGCACTGAAGTTGAAAAAGAATTGACTTTTATTGAAGAGAAATTACAGGAGGTACATGTAGTTAGTGTGGGTCTGAATCTTAACTGCATTGTGGTCATATTACCCTCCAAGCATTCCCTTACAAGAGTTTTATTGCAGAGGGAAGATATTATCTTAGGATGGATCTTTTTTACCATATAAACGGAGTTAAAAATTAAAAACATTGTGGAAAATTCTCTGAGTTAATTTTAAAAGGAAAATTGAGACTTTGCCAATTAGCAGGAATAGACCCAGGAGAGATTATAGTACCTTTCACTAATGATGAAATTACCAAATTATAGGAAGACATTAAAACCTGACAAAGAGCTTGTAGTATTTTTTTGGGAGAGAATAATAGAGACCACCTCAAAAGTGAGAGAATTCAACTTATAAAGAGAACTAATTGGATCCTCCCTCATATTGTATGGGACACACCAATAACTGGAGCCCCTACATTCTATACTGATGCATATAAACCAGAAAAGGCAGGTTACAAATCAGAAAATGTATTTAAAGTAGAACAAAGCCATGATGATTATGTCCAAAAGTCAGAATTATGTGCTGTTCTCATGGTACTAAGAGATTTAAAAAAATTTCTCAACATAGTTACCAATTCATAATGTGCAGAAAAAGTTGTTTTGCATATTGAAACCACTGAATTTATACCAGATGATACAGAATTGACTTTATTATTGATTCAGTTGCAAAATATAATCAGGAATAGACATCATCCCATGTACATAACACACATTTGATCCCATATGGGTCTGCCAGGTCCTCTAGCACAAGGTAATGTAGAAATCAATCAATTATTGATTATAAATGTGATGAAGTACTCAGAATTTCATAAAAAAATCAGGTCAATAGCAAATGTTTTAAAAAAAAAAGACTTTTCCATCTCATGGCCACAAGCCAAGATTATAAGGATATGTCCTACATGTTATTTATGCAACCAAACATCACAACCTGCAGGAAGTAGCCAAAAGGGAACTCAAAGGAATGAGATCTGGCAGATGGATGTATTACATATTGTAGAATTTGGAAAATTAAAATAGGTATACCACACCACTGATACATATTCAGGTTTTCAATGAGCAACTGCTTTGAGTTCAGAAAAGGCTGATTTGGTAGTCACACATTTACTGGAAGATAGAACCATCATGGGCTAAACCTGCACAAGTAAAGACAGACAATACTCAAGAATATGTCTCTCAGAAAATGAAACAATTTTTGTTTATTATAATATATTACAGGTCATATTACATATTACAGGTCACCAAACAATCCTATAGGTCAGGATTTATAGAAAACTTAAATCAAACAGTAAAGGATATGTCAAATAAAAAGAAAGGGATAAAAGTGCCTCCAGAAAGAATTGCATAATGCTTTATTAACTTTGAATTTTCTAAATACTAATGAGAAAGGAACAACACCGATGGAAAGACATTGGATATTACAAAAAACTATGGAATTAAATCAGCCAATATACTTTAAAGATGTAATGATCTCAGAATGGAAACCAGGACACGTGCTGTGTTGCTTTAGTTTCCACAGGAGAAGACAAGCTATGGATACCATCAGAATTGATTTGAACAAGAGACATCTCTTAATTAGAATAGATGACAGTTCATCAAACATCATGACCTTTTAATCAGAACTCATCTATAAAACTAACAAATGATTCATTTTTATCAGCTACAACTTCCCAAATGAGAATCCCCCAAAATTAGGGTTGGGGAATTTCTTTTTAAATCTTTTCAGGAGAATAAATGTATCCAGCTAAGGAATCTGAAGACCTCTTGACAAATGAAACATCTGAAGAAAAAGAATAAATAATCCAGAAAAAATAAATGCCTCAAGAAAAAGTAAATTGGTTTATGTTATATCCACATTTCATAATCTTATCAAATGTTTGTTTCTGCTGTTCCCTACAGACATATAATGCAAATGATCTTTTTGTAATTCCAGTACAATAAAAGTTTAAAGCTGGCTTTGGAGTTGGAGTGTGGCTCTACTTCTCTAAACTCAAACATGCTTATTAAAGTGAATTTCAAAATCTCTGTCTCATGTCAGAAAAGCCACCTGATATGAGATAGAAGAAAATAAAAATTTAAGGACTACTTAATTGTTATTAATCACATAATCTTTTGGTTTTATATTGACTTTTTGACAGCTTTTCTCAAGGTCTAAAATTTATAAGATTAATATAAATATTTAAATTTTTGTATGATACTAATGGTCATATAGAATACTAGCTAATTCTAGAAAAAGTTTTCATCTACCTTCCTGTACATGATTTCGGGTTTATTCTCTATCATTTTTCTGCAGTGAGCCATCAGCACTCCTAACACTGATCTTTGAAGTCTCCATAAGGAGATTGTGGTCCCACAACAATGATTCCTCCAAGACTATGAAAACACCACTAAGCTGAAAAACATCACCTGAGGATTGACTTTGTAATACAAAGTGCTGAGAATAATTTCGGGTGGCCAGCTGAGGTGATCCAGCCTAACAAACTACTCTAGCCACAACTGGAGACAAGCCCTGCACTTTCCCATTGCACATAGACTGGTCAAAAATTATATAGCTACCTCTCCCAGGACTTGACAATTAACCCAAATTTTTCTTTTCAGGATCCCCTAAAAACACCATCACTCCCAGACATCAGGAAGTAGATTTAAATATATGATGCCCATATTCCCAAGTGGTGGGATGAGTGGTTTTTGGTCATTCAATGGATTATGGATATTTGTCATGTTTAGGGGTTTAGTTACATATTATCATTGGTAATGGTCAGAAAAAACTAAACAAAGGAAATTGTATTCAAGGTTCTTGTCTTGAAAAGAAAAAGGGGGATAAAGATATGATAGGATAAAAGGATAGATTACTGAATCTACTCTCAAAAGAAAAAAGGGAGGAGATAGATATGATAAGATAAAAAGGTAGATTATCGAATTTACTTTAAAAAGCAACTACTAGTTTTAAATGTTCTACATTGGATTGGACTTTTGTATATTGTATACAAATTTTGCATATTGAGATTAATTTTGTTAGAACATACTGTACATACATTTTTATTCTTGTTCAAAGTATTGCACCTATATACTCACTTAACAATGTAATATAAATTTCTAGTCCTTGAAAATTATTATTACCAACTGTTTAAGATAAAAAGGGAATGCAAACTAATAGTCAATCATCTAGCAAAATCAAACTTGTGGTCACATTCAGTATGTTTTCAGGTCAAACTAAGATTTTTTTTAAAAATAGATAGGTTATCTTCAATCACCAGAGATCTACAAAATATGGCATTTGAGATGGTTTAATAACATAGGCTCTTTTTTTATGACAATGAGACATGTCTGCTCCTAGCAGCACCAATCTACTTCAGAGAAGATACTGATCATTGAAGAAAGTTCACATGGAGTTTACTTTCTTTATGGCAAAGTTAAGTCACTGGGCAAGAAATTGTCCTTGCCTCAAACACTGGTAGTATGCTGTCCTAATTGGACAAGCAGAACACAAAAGAAAGTGATTGGGCAAACATTATCAAGACAAGGAGAGATAGCCTTTCAGAATATCCTGCTTCACAGAAAAGTCTATTGGAAATGCAAGGCCTGTAGGCTGAAAATGGATGCCCCATAATTGCATAATCTTTTGGTGACTGTCCAGGCAGCCACCTCTTTCTGTCATTTTTCACATTTTTTGGAAGTCCCTTGCTAAACATTCCTGCTTACTCAGTTAATATTATTTCCTTTTTGGGTCTCTAAGGGAATTGAAGAGTAGATAGCTATGGTTTTCCTTGTTTATCTGACGCAGAAAGAAAGTTATGATAGAAAGTAAATTATGTACAAGACTTTGGACTCACCAAGATAGAATAGATACGGAGTATTTTCTCCAAATTTGTCGAATCCAAATGGGCTAGACATTGTTGATATATTTACTGCCTATATATCATATATAGTTATTGTACTTATTATGTATAGTTTTTGTTATATTAGTTATAGCCTTCTTTTTTATTTTAGACAAAAAGGAGAAATGTAGTGGCATTTCATTTGTATTTTAATAAATAAAGCTTGCCTGAAGATCAGAAAAGTAAAACAACCACACTGACCAGCCTTACAGACCAGGTAGCAATGACACATATCTTTAATCACAGTAGCCACACTAGTTTGCCATAGTAACCAGGTGGTAGTGATGTGTGCCCTAAATCCTAGCACTAGAGAGGATTATAAAACAGGAGATGGCTTTCATTCTCATTCTCATTCTGAAATTCCTGGAGGCAGAATCACCATTTATGGATTAAGGTTGAGGAGAGAGTCTGTGGCTGGCTGCTTTGCTTTTCTGGTCTTCAGGTTGAACCCAATATCTGTCTCTGAGTTTTTATTAATTGTGCTTCAACATAGTCTGTAGTATGTGTGTCATGTCAACTAACAGCAGGGAAGAAAATAGACAAACACACATATGCTCATGTGTGCCCCAACATACTTCATTAGAAAGGGATTCATATCTGTAATATATTTTAAAAACTGTACAAATTAAACGATGAGACCCTCACCCCTATTCTCAAAGGGACAAGAATTTCCTAGCAGAATGTTTTCAAATTCGAAACACAGACTAGCTTCACTTCCCCCCTCCCACCCGAGAAATTCCAAAGCACAAGGACACTCAGCCAGCCACCTGGTGATAAAGAAAAACAAAGAAAAAGCTGAGCTAGCAGGATGGGAAGGAGCAAAAGATCTTGCACCCGTGTCAAAGCCACTCTGAATGGCCTTCTTGTAGTATCACCTTTTAAAAACAAACCCTGCAAAGGAACATTTTAACTTCTCGCTCTACCTTGCTGTTTCGGGGTACTGGAGGAGAAGTTCCTGGCTAGCCTGTACTTGCAATAAAGGAGTTAACCTTGCATTTTGCAGTCTGGTCTGCTCAGGTTTTTGGTGGTCTCCTTCTGGGGGTCGTGATCTGGGCACAACAAAACATCATAAAATCAAATAACCTAATACATTTATAGACTCCTAGGCTGAGTGTACAGTCCCCAAAGGAAAAACACAGGTACAATAGGCAGCAGTCCCAGGACAGGAAGATAGTCTCTCCTTGGCACTGTATCCTCATACAATCCAGGCAGATAAAGCAACCATGAGGGAAATGTATTCAAGAGGAGAGAAGATAAAGGCTTCATTCATTTAATGTGGGATTTCTGTCTCTAAAATCATAAGGACACACAACCCTGATTCCAATTGTATAAAAGAAGGAATAATTCAAAGTTTTATTAGTTAGTCCTTCAACTCTTTTCCTGGCTAGGTTTATAAAGAACAACTGTGAAATAACTCAATTTACATTAACTGAACATTAACTGAAATGTTCTGCATTGGTTAAATACATTAATGATAAGCTCAGAGTCACCAATTGTATCTTATCACATCAAAGGAGTAACTAAAGACCTCCATTTGGAGTCATCTGACCAAGAGTGAGCCTGGATTTGGCTTCTAAACTTCTTTCCTTGTGTCTTCTGTTGGACTGTAGCTTATGGTTTCTGGCCAATCTGGAACCTGTCTGTTGTATATGCCTGAATCTGTGTCTGTATGAATGCTGTCTTGTGAATCTGTCTGTTCCGTACCAAGGCCTTTGTACTCTTTTTCTATTATACAACACAGAAATCATCACATGAGGAAGGAAGGAGAGACACTTTACAGGAAAGTTTCACAAGGGATCAAATGACTCCAAAGCACTAGCAAAGTGATCATTCAGTTATTAAATAATATCCAAATGCTGCTTCCAGCATGTATGGTGGGTCTTCGTTATATAAGGTTGGTTTCAGCCTGTTTGCTGTTTTCAGAAAATGATTATCACAATGTACATACAAACAAACACATATTATCCTCTAGGTTTAATTTAAGATTATTGCTACGCATTAGCTTATGCTGCAAAATTTGATTGCATGGGAAATCCAAGGTAAATAAGGTTGGTTACATTTTTCTCTTACAGGTAGATTAAACAAACAGCTGAGCATACAGCAGGAGAGCAGTCTTAAAATGTGTTATTCACGCCACTGTGAGGTCTAGCAAAAGTTCTAGTCTCCTTGAATGCAAGAAATTTTTTTATAATAATGTATCACCACAACGCTGGGTTAATGACACTTCTCAGGAGTGTTTGTCATAGGATACAGTTGTGTTAAAAACAGAAATATGTCTGAAAAAAAGATCTCACTGCACTGCCTCCCTGAATGCCACTTGGGAGGGTAATGCAAGAATTCCAGTGCACCGTGCAGGAGGCATGAGAATTGAAGGACTTGGAGCAGACTTCCAGCCTACAGCACGGGAGAGGAAGCAGACTGTGCCAGGGCTGCTCACACCCAAGCACCTATGCACCTCTGGGATATCCTCAGAGTTCTGGAAGTGTGTGCTTCTGGGGCACGGAATATGTGCCAATTCTGACCCCTGTACAGATTGCTTCTTCAGGTGGAAGGAGCTCTGGTCAAGAGTGAGAATAGGGAAGAAACCTGTGCTGGCTGACTCCACAACCAAGGAGTTCCTGAGGGGAATCTTCGGCAGTATTGCCACTGTAGAAGTCAGAAAAGGAAAATAAGATGCTGCATTGGTACATGCAGTTCTGGTTCGGAGCTGCCCTTCAGGGAGGGCAAATGGCTTTCTGTCTGGGCCACGGGGACTCCAGGGTTCCTCCTAGAAAAATTCACAGCTTTTTGCATTTGTAATCTAAGAGGGTATCCTCAAGTCTGAGGGGCTGTCACAGTTAAGCCAAGGAACAGAACATCTTGGACACTTTGAGTCAACATTACTCTCTGAATTTCAATAGGCCACCTGCCCGAGTAGGAGTTAGGGGCTGAAATTTTGTGGGCTTTAGTTTTCTTGTCCTTGTTTGCTTACACCAACACCTTTCCTAAGTACTTGATACTTTATGTGGTTTTCAAAAAGAAAATCTGGCTATTGTATTAAGCAAGACAAACACTTTTCAGGAAAATGCCACTGGCTATTGGGGTTAGGGTGTGACTGGGAAGCGTGTTTAGAAGCATGGAGTGAAGTTTTATTTATCATCAGCATAAAGGGTGCCTCTCCCTAGCGGTTCCTCTCTCTACTGCAACAAGATCTTCTCCTGAATGTGTTAATCCACCCTGGATCTTAAGTTGTACACAACAGAGAAGGGAAACAGGTGTCTGTGGTCTGAGTGGGGCACAAGAAGGATGCACGCAACAGTAGGCATTTCCCTTTGTCAGCTCTTTGAAGTATGGGGAAATAGGGCTCCTTAAGTGCCCCAGCCCTTAAATGTGATGCCTAACCTACCTCTATTTATGATAATTTTATCAACTTTGTGATCTTAAGAAAACGCTCAAAGCTCTTTTCTAGAGGCATGTCCCCTGGAGTCAGAGACTGTCCCATGCTTTGATGCCACCTCATCACTCCCATCTTGCCTTGGTCATTCTATTCATTCTTTAAGAACTGATTTGTTTTCCATCTCCTGACCTCCTGGAGAGAGTGACCAGTCATCACTTTAGAGGCAGCCCTGCACATCTATTCTACCACTAATGTGTATACACACCCATTCCTGTCCTTCAGACTCAGAACAGTGCCCTGCGCTTCCTATTTCTCAGCCAGTACTTGGCATTCTTGATACCAGGAGCTTAATATTATTAAATCACTAGTTTAACGTTCAAAATGTATAGGCCATCATAAAATATATCAGAATATCTGAAAATGAGTAAATATATAGTCATCTATAAATATCAATGGGTATAACTGGTGGTCAAAGCCATCGTTTGTGAGGTGGAGTTTGTGAGAATATGACCAGTTTCTGCTGTGAACCCAAGGAACAGTTGCATCAGCACCTCTCAAAACTAAGAGAGGTAAATATTCTTTTGTAAGAGACCACTGCTCTAGGCTCCTAAAAATACATACAAAACAGGTAATATTAGCTATAAACTGTTAATGTCATATAGTTTATACACTTACCAAATCAAATAAAGACACAAAAACTCTATAAAATTCAATTTACAAGGTTATTGAAAACATGATGAAACTAAAGAGTCTGTTATACTTACAGCCAGAAGTCTACAGACAGATAACTGCAATTGACTAAGCTATTTTCGATTTCTATTTTTTGTGTTGTGAGTGATGGCATATAGGTTCTTTACATTCTGTAAATTAATTCAGGACTTTGTTAATAAATTTTCAGTATACAATTTTATTATTTGAAGAAACCACAGAGAATCATCTCTGGAAGGCATATACTGTGTGCTTATTGGTACTTCTATCTATTTGATTGTATGCATTATATAAAAGCAAGGGATGTGGGCACTAAATACCTTTCAATAGGAAGACAATGGTGACATTGTTATTGAAGATTCCTTAGCATTGTCCTTTCTGTAGGCCATAACTTAGTGATACTCATACTGTTCTAAGAACTTTAACAACAGAAACATCAATGATGCATAGATTTTTGGAATGTTATTATCTTATTTGTCCTTAGTTTGATGAAAATTATACAATAAGAGTCCTAAATCAAGGAGGATATTCTGGTGTAAGTTAGTCATTCAGGAAATTGAAATACAATTTCATGTAAAAAAATGAAAGATGAATTATATCAGATTAAAAAGGTTGTACATAGGAATAAAACAATCTGAATGAAGAGACAAAGAGTGGGAGAAATTAAATTCCAACTATTCATTTGTCTAGAGTTAATGTGAATATGATAAAAAAGAAGTTGATAACAGACTAAAGATCTGAACAGAACAGAGAAGAAACACAAGTAGCCAAGAAGCAGAGGAGGAATGGTCAATGTCATTAGCCATTGGTGGAATGTAAAACAAAACACAGACTAGACACCAGACCACTCACTATGTCAAAGAAGTAAATGTTGATAAAGATGAATGGTAAAGGGATTCAGGAATGCTGATGGGGGTGTAAATAAATAGAACCAGTATGGCGAGCATGTGAAATGCTTCAGAAAATCAAATAAGAACCAC
Source organism: Ondatra zibethicus (assembly GCA_004026605.1). Classification (NCBI taxonomy): domain Eukaryota; kingdom Metazoa; phylum Chordata; class Mammalia; order Rodentia; family Cricetidae; genus Ondatra; species Ondatra zibethicus. The sequence continues at coordinate 43,159 of PVIU01008182.1, read as the reverse complement.
TGTTTATCCTACTTCTGGACGGATACTCCAAGACGATGAAATTGGCATACCAAAGTGACACACACACCATGTTTATGGGGTAGCATAAGATATCCTGAATATCAGATGTTTGCATTATGATTGCTAATAGTAGCAAAATTGCAGTTATTAAGTAGCAAAAAAATAATTTTGTGGTTGGGGGTCAACACAACATAACGAACTGTATTTAAGAGCCAAGGCATTAGGAAGGTTGAGAACCATTGATCTATAGCTTTAGAGGTCATAAGGGCTCAGAACTACCCCAGGACATACTTCACTAAAATGTGCACCAAAAGTCATTTTCTTCTAGCTACTAGTTTGTCCTGAAGTATTCCACAGAGACATGTGAATGCCAAGGGAAGAACTAACTAATCTCAGGTTAAGTTTTCCCTTAAAGAAAGCATTTAAAGGCTGTTTGTATAGCAATACAACAGAGCTGACAGGAAGGGCTTTGTCTTACTGTAAGGGGGTTGTGCTCCGCCCCCTTTGGAGGAGCAGCTGCTGTGTCACTCAGAGCACAGTAGGTCAGGGCCTGGTCCTCCTCCAGAGCCAAGGGTTTCAGCAGGTATAAGGATACCCATTCCTGCTGAGAGCAGCTGTGAAACACCTCAGGCTGTCTCATGGGGTGTGTTTCAGAAGGAAATGGAGGCCTTGTCTGGGCATTGGCCATACCAGAGAAGCACAGCACTCCCAGAACAAGAAAAGTTGCACTACCCCAGAAGGGGAAGTTCCGTAAAAGATTGAAATGTGGTTCTCAGGTGAGGCTCTGCCTGAGCTCTTGTTTCTCCTGAAAAACCAATTACAGATCATGAAAAAACTCACAGACTGAGAGAACTTCATTAAACCCACTGGGCAAGTCCACAGAAACACAATGAAAATTGTCCTATGCACAGAACTTAAGTATGGCCAAGAGCATCACACTGCGTGACAGTGGGAATGACGTCGTGTCCAGGACAGAAATGCAGGGGACTGTTCTCTACAGACATTCAGCTGATGAGCTCTGACAGTGCAGTGAATACAAACAACAAGTAGAGAAAATGTGCTTTGACGGCTGGCTGCTTCCTGGCCTCCTGACAGATTAAAGATAAATACATACTCATAGAGCCCTAAACTGATGCTGCAGAGCAATCCAGGCTCAGAAATCCTTCAGATTGTCCAGCAAAAAGGAGAGAGATGTTTCCCAGATATAACTAGACTCTCCATAGTTTACACTAATTGAAGAAAGCCTAAGCTGGGATCCTCCTTGTAGATAGATCCCAGGGACATTCCCTTACACAAGGTTTTTCCCTGACCCCGAAATGCCCCCTCCCCTTTCCAGTAGTTTCTCTCTCTCTCTCTCTCTCTCTCTCTCTCTCTCTCTCTCTCTCTCTCTCTCTCTCTCTGTGTGTGTGTCTCTCTTTCTCTCTCTCTCACATACAATAGATTATAAATAGATTCTCCTCTCATACCATACATCCTGACCACAGTTTCCCCTGTCGCCACTCCTCCCAGCTCTCCCCCATTTCCACCCCCTTCAGATTCACTCCTCTCCATTTCTCTTCAGAAAAGAGCAGTCCTCCAGGAGACGACAACCAAACACAACAAAACAAGACAAAAGCCCTCACATTGAGGCCTCACAAGGCAACCCAATAAGAGGAAAAGAGTTCCTAGATCAGACAAAATAGAGACATAACTGCTCCCACTGTTAAGAGTCAAAAACACCAAGCTGACAGTCATATGCAGAGGACCTAGCACAGACCTTCAGGCCACAGGCTTCCTACTTCAGTCTCTGTGAGCCCGCATGATCCCTGTTTAGTTGATGCAGTCGGCCATAGTCTCTATCCTGTCTGTCTCTTATAATCTTTCTTCCTGTCTTCTGTGGGGTTCCCACAGCTCTGAGCTCTGACCTCCAATATAGACTCTCCCTCCATACAATGTGTGACTGTGAGTCTCTGAACCTGCTCTTATCTGCTACCAGTGGAAGCATCTTTGATGATGACTGAACAATACACTATGATCTATGAGTATAGCAGAATATCATTAGGAATCATTTCATTGATATTTTTTGACCAATTGTGTTTGGTTCTACCATAGGTCTCTGAGCTATCCAGTCTCTGGTTCCTGGACATCCAGGCAGTGTAGAGAATGGGCTCCATTTCCAGGCATGGGCCTCAAGTTAAATGCAACAAATAAATTTTTGAATATCTACATCTTAAAAGATATTCCAAGCAAATGAATCTAAAGTGCAAGATAGTGTAGACATTTCAATATCTGACAAAATTCACTTCAAACCAAAGCTAATCAGAAGAGATATGGAAGGACACTATATACTTATCAAAGGAAAAATCCACCAAGAGGATATTGCAATTCTAAACATTTATGCAGAAAACACTAGGGTACCCAAGTTTCATAAAAGAAACTCTACTGCAGTTAAAATCACATATCAACCCTCACACAGTGATAGTGGGTGATTTCAATACCTCACTCTCACCAATAGACTGAATATCCAGACAAAAACTAGACATGGAAATCCTGAACATAAATGACATCATAAATCAAATGGACTAGCAGATATTTGCAGAACATTTTACCCAAACATGAAAGAATATACCTTTTTCTTGGCATCTCATGGAATCTTTTCCAAAATTGACCATATGCTTGGACACAAAGTAAGTCTCAACAAATATAAAAAAATTGAAACAACACCCTGAATCCTCTCTGACCACCATGGATTAAAGTGGATATCAACAATAGAACATTAACAAATTCACAGAAATGGAATGACTCACCACTGAACAAAAAATGGGTCAAGACAGAAACTAAGTAGGAAATAAATAAATTTTAGAACTGAATAAAAATGAAAGCATAACATGCCCAAACATATGGGGCCCAATAAAGGTGATTCTAAGAGGCTATTTCATATTATGAAGTGCCTTCATTAAAAAACAACAACAAAGCAGACAAACAAACAAAAAACAATTGGAGAGATCTCATATTAACAACTTATTGGCACACCTGAAACCTGTAGGGGAAAAAGGAGAAATAACACCCAAAAAGAGTAGATGTCAAGAAATAATAAAATTCAGGGCTGAAGTGGATAAAAGAGAAACAAACAAACAAGCAAAAATAATAGAAAGAACCAATAAAGTAAACAGTTAGTTCTTTGAGAAAATCAATATGATTGACAAACTCTTACCAAACTAACTAAAGACAGAGAAGATCCAAATTAATAGCATTTGAGACAAAAAGAGCTATCATGACAGACACCAACGATATCCAAAGAATCATATAAGGACCTACTTCAAATATTATACTCCACCAAACAGGAAAACCTAAAAAAAAAAAAGAATAAATTTCTCAATTTATATGAGGTACCAAAGTTAAATCAAGATCAGATAAGCAATTTAAACAGACCCAAACCCCTAGTTAAATAGAAGCAAAAATTAAAGTCTCACAACCAAAAAAAGTTAAGCCAGATGACTTCAGCTCAGAATTGTACATCTGCTATTCCCATGTAGCCATATCTCACTCACTACAGAAACTTCTCTTGCTGTGCACGGGAACTAATACTGAAACTCACAACTGGACAATGTGCAGAGGAAAGATTTTGGAATGCTTATTCATAAGTGAGAAGTCTTCATCAAATCCCTCCCATCGGTGCACAGGGTGCCCTGGAAAAGAAGACATGGAAAGAGCGTAAGAGCCATAAATGGTGGAAGACAACAGAACTTGTTTATGTATGAACTCATGGAGATTGTGGCAGCGTTGTGTAGGTCTGCACAGGTTCTAGCCAGATGTGTTTCCAGTGCTGAGAGGAGGATGTGGACACAGGCTCCCATCCCTAACCAAGAAGGCATCTCCAATGAGCATGTGCTTGCAAAGGAAAAGTTAGTTTTCTTCAATGGATATACAAACCACAGTCAAAGATATGTCCCATTCCCAGCAATAGATGGCCAACACAAGTAACTCAATAGTATTTTTGTAGAAATTTGTCACATGTTGCTTTATTTATACCTTTTCTTTACATATTACTGGTCTTTTTCTTGCATATTATGATTTGTGTTTTTACAGATTTTGTTTTAATGTGTGCTGGAAAATCCCACCCTCCTCGAGGCCACCTTCAGTAACTGTGGTCATGTATTCTCCCTATGCACATGCACTATACCTTTAAAAAGAGCCAGGACCTTCACAGCCTGCCCTCTTTTTCCCTTCCACCCTTGGTGAGAGGCAGCCTCTGTTAAATCCATCCTGGCCACAGTAAATCTCTCTTGTGTGAGCCTGTTGCATAGTGTGACTTTGTGGCATTCCCTGCCTCTAATGTGTCAAGGTACTGTTCCCTCCTCCTCAGAACCCTAAAAATACGTCTCTGTATATGTGCCTTTTCTTTCTTTCTTTTAGTTGTTTTTTGTTTGTTTGATTTTGCTCATTTGTGTGCTAAAGAGAGAGATAAAAGAGAAAATAGGTGTGAGGTGTGTGTGGGGGGAGATGGGAAAGATCTGGAAGAAAATCAGGGGAACTGAAACCTTAATTAAAGTATAGTGTATAATTTCTTTCAGTTAAAATAAAGTAGAAAATATTTTAGCCACACCAATATGTGTTACATTCATTCTCAGAATAATGAAGTATTTTCCCTATAAGTCAAACTCTTCATTCTGTGGCACTTAGTCCCTTTTGCATATGGAATACAAGGAGAATAATCATAACTTCTCCACCTTGTTCTCTGTACTCTAGCTCAGACTTTGCTGGGGCCCTGTAGGTTTGTGTGCAGGCTGCAGGTGCCAGGGGAGCACTGTGTGCTCACTGCACAGAGGTAGACAGCCGAATCACTGGGTTGGAAGTCTCTGATGTGCAGGGAAACATGCAGGCTGTCTTGATTGAGGTGAACTGTGAATCTGCCTTCTTTCTTTTCACTGTTGGAGAAGATGGACATCAGAAACATGGGCCCTTTCCCGGGATACTGTTTGTACCACCAGAAGTAATTATAATTACGATCGCTGGAAGTGCAGTTGAGAGAGGCTATGGCTCCCTCTGAGACAATGAAGGATTCTGGGGTTTGCTGTACCTTCTCCTGGCAATTCACCCCTGTGCAAAAAGACAAAGGTCAGACAAACAGGACTGAATGCTAAAACCCCAGAATGGCTTTTCCATGAGCCTCCCACCTGCTTTTGTTTCAGCATGAGAACAGTATTTCTAACCTCCCACCTAAAATATGTGAGTGCTATAGCGACACATATTGTAATTTATGTGCCCATAGGCATGGTCAAACTCACCCCTCAGTTGAAGCCAGAGCACCACTAGTGAAACACTTAAGGGATGCACCATTGTTTTCACTGAAGATTCACACTTCAACCATAACAAAAGGACTGGCACTTAGGGGGTTCAAGTTCTTCTGCTGCAAGATGCATAAAAATAGAAAACCCCCAAGCTTTTCATCCAATTAGAAAGAAGGTCCTAGTTTTCACTGCTACCTCAGAAACTCGCCTGATCCCTCTAGCCACCCCCACAACACACAGACACAAGGACCATGTGAGAAATTGCCTCTGGGTCTCTGAGAAGATGCTGCCCTCCTGTGGATGTACCTTAGTGTCAAAGAAATATTTTAAGAGCAGATTCTTCTTATGTGAACTACTAAAACCAGTAATAGTTTAGTCAGATGAGAAGTTTGAGACATTCGCTGAAGCTTATGTATGTGTGTTTATGTAAACATTTTCACCAAATGGCAACTTGTTTTCAGCAAATGAAAGTTATTTCACTAGTCACTTTTCTGTAACATTTCTGAAGAACCTCTCAATCAATAATAATTTATGATCTTTATCTCTTCTCTGTGTCACCACTTATACCCTTATATTATTCCTTCATCATAAATTTTTAAAGAAATTTTTTATAATTAAAAAGAACTCTTTAAAATAAAATAGTTTTAAATATGACTTAACATATATGGCTCCAGCTCACAATCAAACTATATTTTATTTATGTATTTGTCTATTTATTCATTTTATTTTTGTACATGTTATGTGTATTTGTGTGTGTGTGTGAACACATTGGTGTGGGTGTGTGTACATCTGCAGAAGTCAGAGGTCAGCATTAGTTGTTGTCTTTGATTACTTTTCACGTTATTTTATTAGTTAAGATGAATTTAAAAAACCCTGTTTAACCAATTAGAATAAATTGTTCTAGATTTCACTATCATAATATATGTTGATAAGCTATTTCAAAAGGCCCTTCTCTTCTTCCCTGCCCACCCTCTCTCACACAGAGACACAAAGGAACACATGAGAAATTGCTCCTGGGTTTCCCCCTGAATGATGCTCATCATTCCAGTCTGAGCTGTCAGTGAACTCCACGGACTGGACTGACAATGTCCTCACCAGTGCTAGGGCTGCAGATGTGGGTGCAGTACTGGACAGTACATGTGTTCTGGGGACCTGGACACAGTTCTTCATGCTGGTGAGACGGGCACTTCACTGATTGAGCCATCTCTCCAGGACCTATTTATTTTTATTAGTAGTACTAATTACATAAAATATTGTTTATTATAACACATTAACACACACATATCAGATATGTACTCATATTCACTCCCCATTTCCCTCTTGACGGATAGTTGAGCTAATTCCATAATTTGGTTAATGCGAATAGTACCAAAACAGCATGCTGTGCACATATCCTTATTGTATACTGAGTTTGATTCCTTCAGGAACACGGAAGTGCTAAAGCTAGGTTATGTGGAATTTATATTTTGGTGGGATTTTTAGCAAGGAAATGTTACATTAAATTCCATAATGGTTGCCATAATTTATATTGAATTTATTTTGTTTATAAATTTATTACACTTATATAAATACAATTTATATTCTGATCAACTACATATAAGGGTTTGTTTCTCATCCTGTCCCAACATCATTGCCTTTTGTTTTCTTGATGATATCCATTATTTTGAGGGCAAGATGGAACCTCAGCATACATTCTATTTTATGTATTTTATTAAATAAAGGTCAGCTCTTTCTTTAGCAAGGTGGTACCAGAAGTGCTTGGAAGTGCAGCAGCAAACATCCATAACAGGGATGGTGGTGATCGCCTAGGGCAGTACTGTGCTCCATCCCTGAGACAGACAAAGACTAGAACATCCTAGAAAGACAGAAGATGGAGCTGTGGAGAAAGCAAAAGTAAAAGTTGTATCCACTGAAATGGGAGGCTCCTTAAGGCTAATCAGCTAATTGGGCTTTGGCTACGGAGTTTTATTGGGCTATGTGTCTTCTCCTTTCCACTCTTCGTCTTGTTTAGTTGCCCCACCCCATGCCTTCCCACCAGTTCAACTCAAATTGTCTTCCGGGAACAAGAACTTGCCATCTCAAGGAGCTTACTTTTGCTTTCCCATCTGTCTGGATTCCTCTAACTCTTTCTCAGCCCCACCCCGTCAGAGATCAACATTAACTGTTCTCAAGGATGGGGCCATGACTGCTCTCTCTGCTTAATTAGGAAATGGGCTGAAGCTTAGGAGATATCACCCTGGGATGTGCTCCTGGGGTTTGTTGAGGGGACTATGATCCCACATCTTGAAGAGCTTCCAAAATTCTCATTGGATCTACTCAGAGCTCAGTTTGTACCTTCCTTCCTCAGGCATCTTCTCCATGTTTGTGAATCAAGATTGGCACAATTAGACCTTTTTCTAGAGACATTATATCCAAACATAGCAAAAAAATTAAGGAGGGACTCAGTTTCTGAGAAAGTCTCTCCTCAGACGCCCCACAGAATAACAGGACTTCTACATGTTTAAGTTATGAGGAATTGACAAGTCCAAGATGTCCTGAGTCAAGCAAGGACAATCCAAATGAATGGGGTTATCTATAAATATTTGAGGTAGAGAGCCAGATACATAAAGGAAACAGGTAGACTGCAGATCATTAGCCCATTCCAGAAAACCATTATCAGTCACAGATGACAGGCTGGGTTGACTGTCCTTCACAGGTGTGTCTCTGGTGCCCATAATGCTTCCATCTGGTTCTCAGATGAGCATTTTGGGGTTATAAACTTCACAACTGTGACTTGGTTTTGGATCTAGGGACACCCAACTGGAACAGGTCACAGATCACTTAGACTTTTAGACTCACTCAGCAATGTTTCAGACACTTGCTGGGCCTGCATTCCATTCACTGCTATTTGTCCCCTTTATGGTCATCTTGCAGAGGAACTAGGAATTCATATCTCCCTTCTCAATTACACCTAGGAAGCAGCCTCAGAAAGGTGACTCCTAACTTGGGAGAAAGGTAAAGCCGTCCCTGGTGAGATGGGGGCATTGAACTGAGAGGAAAAGTGCTCACAGTCCCAGGACAGAAGGGTCCACAGTGAATCCAGGTGACATCTACAATGACATCCTAGGCTACTAGGATAACAGTATCCTCCATCCTCCCGAGATCCCTGCCAATCAGAAGAGGTAGGGTTTGGTATCTGAGGTGGAAAAGCAGCACTGGGAACAAGGTAGGCCGTCAAACTAGAAACTGTACCACCCTCTTAATCTCAGGAGGTGAGAACCTAGAGGGAGAATCACCAGAGAACTCCTTTTTGTTCTCACTACCCTGCAGGAGTCAGTGGTTTCTGCTACATGTACTAAACCACTCTGTTGCTCCCAGGGCATGCCTTAAATGTGCTTTCTTTTGACAACACTTGGCAAAAGTTTTGATTTACTTGGGAAACTCAGGGCCCTGCAGTAGCTACTTAAGGTTTGTCCATCAATAAACCAGCCCATCTAACTCTCAACCCACGCCAGGACCTGCTCACAGCTATGGAGGCTTCCCACACTCTTAGTTTCTGTGAACTGGAGGTGTTTCCCACCAGAGGCCACATTTTTATCTTCTGCTTTTTATTAGGCAAAAAACTATGTTTTTCTATATTTTTCAACTTAATGGAGTACCAGTTTTTAAAATATTCCTTAATAATATTCTGAATTTCTTTGGTATCTGTTGTCATGTTTTCCTGTTCACTTTTGATGCTGATAATCTGCGTTACCTCTTTTTTTTTCTTTTGTTTAACTGGACTAAAAGATCTGTCAATCTGTTAATCTTTTCAAAGAACAAGCTTTTAGATTCATTGACTCTTTATATTGTTTGCTTTGTTTCTATTTTGTTGATTTCTGCTCTCGTTTTTTATTATTTCTTGCTGACAACTGATTCTGGATTTTACTTATTCTTACAAACTTTTTGAGTTGCATCGCTAAGCCATTTGTTGTAATGTTTCCTAATTTTTAATATAGGTACTTAGAGCTATCAATTTCTCTCTCGGGCTGTTTTCAATGTGTCTCATAAGGTTTTGTTGTATTGTGTTTTCATTTTCATTTAGATCAAGGAAATTTTTATTTGTTTCTTAATTTCTTATTTGATGTCTTCAACATTTAATAATTAATTGTTTACTGTCCATGAGTTTGTGTGTTTACTTGAGGGTTTTATTTTGGTGGGGTTGGGTTGGGTTAAAACTGAGTAGTTTATTTACTTATTTATTTTATATTTTTACTTAATTATATTTTACTCATATATAAAAACAAGGGTTATAAAATACATGAATATATTATTCTATTCATATTATATATATATATATATATATATCCTCAAATATTTATCATCACTTTATGGAAAATTTCCAAATCCATTCTTCTGTACTTTTGAAATACATAGCACATGCTTGACACCTTTAGTCACCTTACAGTGCAGTGGCAAATGAGAACTCCTTATTCTTTCACATCTTACATCTGTCTTCCTCATCTCCTCATCTATCTGCTCTCTCAGAACTCTAGTAACTACCATTCTATTTTTAGCTTAAGTAAAATCAACATTCTGTTCTACATATGAAAGAGATCATGCAGTATTGTCTGTCTGGGATTGGCTTATTTCATTTAACATAATGACTGTGTTCTGTGCTGCTGCCGAAAACAATGTGCAAGTCCATGATCTGTGCTCCCATCAGTTGTTATGGGCAAGGAAGTTTATTTTCCTGTGGTTTCTATGGCTGCTGACTCATAATTGAGAATGAGAGACATTGAAGGCTTCTGTGACAACCTCTCCCTACCCTCTACTCCAAGAAGAAAGAAAGAGTCCAGACAGGAAGCTTTTGAAGAGAATCCTTAAAAAATGTAATAAAGATGCTGAAGTGTAGCTTTTTACAGTTGATGGCTTCTGGAGGGGTGAAGCAGAACTCAGTTACTGTTAAGCGGCTGGCCAGTAGGAGTTTGACCATGTTCCAACAAATATATGAGCAACACAAAATAAAATTGGTGTATTTTTTTTTCTTTTTGGGAGGAGGTTGCAAGGGTGGGAGGGTAGACTTCTAAGGAATGGGAATCAGTTGTGATTGGGTGCATTGTATGGGGGAAAAGAAGTAAAAGAAGTATGCACATTAGTACACCATTAGGGTATAAAAAAGAATGAAATGCTGTCATTTAGGTGTGTGTGTGTGTGTGTGTGTGTGTGTGTGTTTGTGTGTGTGTGTGTGTTTGTGTGTGTGTGTGTGTGTGTGTGTGTGTGTGTGTGTTATTGCATTGTGGTCAGATAGAATACAAGGAGTGTTTTAAAATTTTTTGAATTTGTAATCTTTTTTATGTCTCAGGATGTGGCTTATTCTATAAAATCTTCCCCATGCTGCTGAGTAGAATGTGCATTCTTTGGCATTTGGATAAAGTATTTTATAGGTATCTGTTCAGTCTACTTGCTGGAGGATTTTTATTTATTCTGATTGTTTCTCTTCTGATATTTTGTCTAGGTGAACTGTCTACCTGAGAAAATGGAGTATTGAAATTGCTAACTATTAATAGATTGATATTAATTTCTGTCTTTAAATGTGACCTATGTTTTTTTTCTTGGTCAGTTTTCATTATACTTTCTTTTTTATGTATGCTTAGAGTTTTAGCTATTATATGCTGTGTGGCATTTGTCTTTTGGTTTTGTCTGTTTTGTGTTCTGAGAACTTCCATATGGATCTTTAGAAATTTTATTTCCCATTTCTGTGAAGAATGCTGTGGGGTTTTGATTGTTGATACACTGAATCTTTAAATCACTTTTAGTAGAGTGGTCATTTCCACAGCATTAATTCTACTAATTCATGAGCATGAGAGGACTTTCCATTTTCTAGTGTCTTCCTTAGCCTGTATCTTCGGAGATTGTAAAATTTTTCCTAAAAAAGTATTTAATTTCCTTGGTTAGGTTCATTTCTAGATATTTTAGTATTTGAAGCTGTACTGAATGGGTGTGTGTGGATGATCTCTTTCTCATCATGTTTTCTGGTAATGTATAGAAAGACCCTTGGTATTTGTAAGTGTCTTTGGTATTCTAATATATAGCTGAAATCATTGATAATTTTAGGAAATTTCTGGTAGAGGTTTTGGGATCTTTTACATTAAATGTCACATTACCTGATAATAATTTGATTTGTTTTTTCCTGTTTGTATCCCTTTGATATCCATCTCCTATCTTGTTGTTCAAATCTCATGATGGCCCATGTTCTAGACAAAGAAGTTCAAACAATTAAAGGATAGAGGATAATATCGGATATCCGATACCAAGTGATCAGCCCTAAAATTATATGCATACAAACAATAGTAATCATACACAGCTGATTACATTTATGTATATATGTAATAATAGTTAATAAGATAATAAGTTAATTTTAAAATAATAACTTAATAGTAAAAGTTAATAATATTTAATAAAGACTGAATTTGAGAGGAAATAAGGAAAGGGATTTAGAAGGGGCTGGAGGGAGGAAAGGAAAATAATAGAATTGTATTTTAATTTTTAAATAAATTTTTTAAAAAGGAGAAAACCATTCTAAATTATTTTGAGTGACTTGAAGCTAATTTTCTTATTTTGTGTTTTGGATGTCTATACTATAATTGTCACTTGCAAACTAACAACTGGCAAGTGCTGCACAAATATGACACAGGATGAGGATGGGGCTCCAGGCCCTGTGGCAGGTTTGAAGACAGGGTGCAGGTGTCTGGGGAGCAGTGTGCACTTGCAGCACAGAAGTACATGGCAGAGTCTCCAGGCTGGGTGTCTGTGATGTGCAGAGAAAAGTGTTTGGCTTTCTTATCATGTGAAATGATCAGTCGTTGGTCCTGCTTTCTTTCCACATTTGATCGAATGTCAATAATGAGCTTAGGATGCTTCCCAGGTTCTTGCTTATACCAAGGGAAATAGGACGAGCCACTGTCTACATGTGTGCAGTTGATGACAGCACTGGCTCCCTCCTGGATCCTCAGTGTGGAAGGACGCTGCTCCACCTGCTCACCTTGGCTCAGCCCTATGCAGAAAGATGGAGAGAAAGGAGAACAGTTGTCAGGTCATCACTTTCCAGAATTATCTTTTTCTACAGGCAGTAGAGAAAAGTTGAATAAGGTAGAGTTCCTCCTGGATGTTTCAGAAATGCCCACTGATAAACCAGCCTACAATCCACAACCCCAGAGAACCTAGACAACAAAGCGGATCCTAAAATAAACATACGTAGATCTAAACAGGAAGGAGAAGAGGATAAGATCTCCTGAGTAAACTGGGAGTGTAGTGATCACAGAAGAGGGTAGACGGGAAGAGGGGAGGAAGGAAGGGGAGCAGAGAAAAATGTATAGCACAGTAAAAACAATAAACAGTAATTGATAAAAAAGAAGAACCATCAGTAAAAAAGAAATGCCCACTGAGTCCTAAAATCGTAACTCACCATCCAGCTGCAGCCAAAAGAGCATGAATAAAGTAGGAACATATGTCTTCATTGTTCTTCCAATTAAATTAAGATTCAGTGTATAATTATGATGACTAGGAGGTCAGCTACAAATGTTGGGGTATTGTTCTTTCTCAGGAACAATTCTACCTCTTGAACCATCCACCAGGCACTGAGAAAAAGGCTGTGCTTCTGCCCTAAGCCTGCACAATCAGTATACAAGGAAGTGAGTGCACTGCCTACCCCAGCAGCTGATGTCTACTACCACCTTGTGGTTACAGAGAGGCTGCTCCTTAAGGGTTCTCTGGCCTATGAGGGACTGAAACATATAAAACAGCAATATGTCATAACAAGTGGATCTAGTGCTGAGAGAACAAGAATGGTATTTGTACACACTAGTGAGTCTGCTTCTTTATTTTAATCTAACATAGTATATGTAGCATGCTTTATATATAAATATATATATATTATGTTTTGTATGTAAATATATATATATATGTGTGTGTGTGTGTGTGTGTGTGTGTGTGATGTGTTCATATGTGTTGTGTATAGCATTTCTTTCTGTCTGGAACTGCTTCCTAACCCACTGCAATATCTCAGAATGCTTGGATAACGCACCAAACAGCTCCTCCTTTTCTCAGATACAGAGCCAGCTTTTATCCTTGAGCTTATGGCACTTGGGGAAAAGGCTTTTTCAGGTCTCTCATGGGCTTTTCATTGCAAGAAAAAAAATCTTTTTTTCTATTAGAGCGGGTTCTTTTTGAAAATACAGATGTGATGATTTCATGCAAGTATCTTAATTTCCAGAGAAGTTAGCCTGGAATCAAAAATACACAAAGCTAGGAAAATTCTCAGGATTCATTTGATTTTGAGGATGGCACCATACATTTCACTCACTCCCCAGCATCTAGACTGAATTACTGACAGAACAGAAGAACAGCGGTGATTCCCTGGAGAATCTTCCAAACCTTGCAACAAACCCATCTTTCTTCTGTCCTGTAGACCCTCCCAACACTCCCTGATTCTAGCCCATTTCATTTCCTTTGTCTCAACTGTGAACAGCTACAAACACTGTCTATCTGGGAATGCAGTGTACACATAGGCTTGGGAAACAGGTAGGTCATTATCACTGTTCTTCATCTCCTTATTTTAGTTTCCATGGTACCATCCTTAGACCTATAGAAGACCACTAGCAGGGTCCTGTCCTTGTCTGCCTCCATCCCAGGGACTCCACTAAATCTTGCAGAGGACTCAGTTTCCCTCATGTCTGTGGACCATCTCAGCATCCACTCTAGTCCATCCCATTTCCTTAGTATTACCATGCAATATATAAAAACACTACCTACCCCAGTGACCACACTGGCAGGGACTCAAGTAGGTTATTCACACAGTCTTTTCTATCTCCATTACAATCTTTCCAGTCTCATGCTCAGCCTGGTAACAACCTGCTTAAGGTCCCTTCCTCAACTTCAGTCACTGAAGACTGAAACTCTTGGTTCAAACCCAGGGTCTTTAGCCCTTCCATCCCCATATCTTCACATAATTCTTTGCCTTACTATAACCTACTTCATGATCCCCTCTTCCCACCACACTCAACTCCCTATGGATCCCACCTGTAGGTGCATATATAATATTCAAACAAATCAGGCTTTTGCCAATGTTGTTTGTTGATCCTCACAAACTGATGGTAAGGCATCACCATCATATCTTATGATGTATATGTAGGTATTAAAGACAACACCTACATATCTCATTGAGCATGGAGAAGTAAAGATGGTGTCTAATTGAAACTTTCTGCCCTATGGACAAGTGTTCGCAGTACTGTAAGATACTCTGAATGCTGCTAATGGAGAAAGGTAAACATCAACCTTGCTATAAATCCTTTGCTCTACAATGGTTGCCTGCCTACATGATGTGTTGGTGTGAAAATGGCACAAATGATATTGGAGTAACCAACCACATTATAAATGAACTAAAAACCCTCTCCATGAGATGGAATATATGTCTGATACTGCTCTAGTGGCCAAGAACCTGAGACTACATAGACCGTTGATCTGAGAGAAAACCAAATATTACTGTTCTTAAGGAATGTAGCAATAGAATAACTACTAATGACTTTCTGCTATACTCACAGATCAATGTCTTGCTCAGCCATCATCACGGAAGCTTCCACTAGCAGTAGGCACACAACTCCACAACTGGAGCATGGGCAGAGAATGGGAGACTATGGAACACTTAGTCCTAAATGGAATATCTCCATTAAACTTATACTCTCAGGGCTGTAGTGAGAAATCCACATGCATCTGTTTAAGGAGTAACAAGGATTTATTGAGATATGAAAAAGGGATAAATACACTCACCAATACAGGATATGGTAAATACTGTTGCAGAGCCCTTTGTAAACTGGAGAGTGATCCCACACTTCTTCATGCAACCTGACCTGGTCTTCACCACCCAAGACAGTGGGATGCCATCCCTCCTTCCTTTTAAGAGGTCACATTGGCAGGGAAGAAGCACCACCTCCATCAGGACAGATATACAAGGTCATGTGCCAAGTGAACACCCAGTACACTTCCTCTTTTCTGTCTAAATGAAAAGGTTCTAAATCTAATACAAAACTATATACAATAAGAGTGATTATCATGTATTGTCCAGGATAAAGAAAGGATAATAATGTAAACAAAAATGGAACTACAACCAACAAGAACAACATCAAAAAAGAAACACATACTAAATGTCCAGGATGTATGTAAATGTTAAATTGATGAGATTACTCCAATAGCTATCCTATCCTGAAGAATCTGAATCTAGTACATGATATGCTCTTAGTTAAGATATGAGAGGATAATTGTGAGTATCTAGTCTTCAACCCCATCAAAGACCTGAGAAGGAAAATAATATTACATGAGTAAGAAGGAAGTGCAAGCAAATGACTTGCAAAGGATGCAAGAAATGACAGAAACAGCAGACTACTTGGACAGTCACCCAAAGCCTCTCTGTAACATTGGGGCAACCAACTTTGGCTATAGGCTTAGATTATCTGACAAACCATTGCTCAGAAGCTGGAATATTAAAAAAAAAAACCTCTCCTACTCTGTCTTTGCAAGATTCAACATTAACTTTTCCTGTATTTTTTTTGTATCTTGTTTGTACAGTTTGGACAGTGTGCTTACTGTCAACAGTCAAGACAAGGGCAGTTCTTTGACCTATCGGCCAGTTTTACCAAGCAGAAAACAAGCTTCATGTGGAGTGAATTTGGTGTTCACCATTCTCTCAGGAGTAGCTTGGTACTGTCAGGAGCAATCATGTCTCATGACAACAGAATTCTAAATTATTAAAACATTTAAATATCATATTCTGTAGGTCTTTGAAGTGTTTTAAGGTTGCCTATCTATGTGAAGTACATCTCTCTGCATCTAGAGAACCTAGATAATATTAGTATAAATATGACAAACATGGGTGAATATTACCTGTAATTCTTAATAATCTATAGAGCTTAAAGGCTAAAACTTCACATTATGAAAATAAACAATCTTTATAAAAAGGTGTGCAACATGTTGACAATGACCTTGAAATTGTATCAATATATAAAATATCTTTATCAGAGGAAGAAATATAGATTACAGCATGACAAAAATATCCTTAATTTGTATCAATATACAAAATATCTTAAGCAGAAGTAAAAACATACATACAATACAACAAAAATAATTTTACATTTGTATACAAAAACATTGTAAACAAAAATAGGAACATACATAATATGGCAAATATAATTTTGAATTTATCAATATACAAATTATCTTAGAAGTTTAAAAATAATTTTATATATGTATCAATATACAAGTCTATATCAGTATAAATATTCTAAAACTAATAGTTTCTAAATAGTTTAAAAGCAGATACCCTAATCTACCTTATTATCCTATCCTATCTATTCCCACCCCCCCTTTTTCCCAAAAGATTTCTTGAGTCTAAAATCTATTGTTCCACTCCCAACCCTATTACAACTTATAACCAACTCCTAACATATGACAATTATTCATAAAACTGACAAAAGAAAATCTGGTAGGGAATCATTTTCTTAGAATTTCTTACTGCTGCCTAGTGGATGATGATGTCTCTATAGGATTCTGTAAAAAGCTAAAACAATGATTAAGTCTCAAGAGGACTAGCTGTCACATTTGTAGCCAGTCTCTGAGTAGTGGATAAGGCCTATTGGTGTCATCTTTATGATCCAGGTAGAATCCTTGCCCCATCTTCCTTCTGGAGACTTCAGAGATTGCTGTAAGGAAAATTTTGTTCACTGTGGGAAACTTAAACATTATTAATATCAAAATGGAAAGTTTAAATTTTAAAATAGGTATTTATGTAAAGAAAGGTACCAAACAGTCAAAAATATGTATGAGGAGAAATTGAATTTAGGATGAAAAACAGAGTTTTGACAATAGTCCCTAGATGGCTGGAGCCATCCCTGATGGTGGACAGCAGAGGATGTAAGAAGCTGGCAAGGGAGGGAGGGAGCCAGGGCATGATGATTGGACGAATCTTGCAACTTGACTGTCTGGAAGTCAGAGTGCTTTTTTTATTTATGCCGAATTCAGTAAGTAGGGATAAATTCATGTTGTTTCAAAACATAGATGATATAATTTTTGGCTTTGGACAAATGTTTCACTTCCTTTTGTTAATCTTTTAGTGATCATTAATAAATTATGGCAGAACATAGTTATCATTTCCCTCAAGTTTGGACATCATTGATAAGCAGTTATCTTTTATAACTATTTTTATTCATCACCCCCATAACCCAATTTTTAAGAATCTAGATGTGTATATATATATATATGACAAGCTGTTCTCAGGCTGGTTGCTTTTGTCATTACAAGGACATTAGACCCAAACAAACTTCAAGACCTCCTGGGCATACTGCCATGTCCCAAGTAGTGTATTATTAACTCTTAATGGTCAGAGGGCCCAAGAAATATCTTCAGGCCCAAACTGCTGCAGTTATTATTCAAATTCTGGCATAATACAGTGTTTATTTTTATATCTTTATAGAATACTTTCATCGTTTTTCTATATCATTCTATGCTCATCAGTATAAGTCTCTGTGTAGGACAGTGGAAACTTTAGCTAATCTGTCTTTGTTGCTGTATATGACCCACAACTGCCTGAGTGTATAGTGGGAAGAGTAATCTGAACTGTGGCCAACTCCTCCAGGCCACCGAGTCTTGTTGACCTTTTAAAATTTATTTTGTTTGATTATGTTGTTCCTGAGTAAATGAAAGGACAGATATTTCAAAAATGTCTCATAGCCTCATAAAGAGATCTCTGGCTTCTTTATGTGTGTCACAACCACCAAGGCATAAGGAAGACTTTCAAATAGGTAAGAATATCTCCCTAAAGTGGAGTGAATAGTATGTTCAGGGCTCTCCTGAGGAAGCTTTGAAATAGAATTCCTGGAAGAAGGCATAAATGATTCATAAGAAATTTTCCATCAATCTAATATTCCCAAATTGTGCAAATATAAAAAGTTTCTCAAGTATGCAACAGATGGAGATGAAAGCCAAAGGTGTCATGGTGACCATCATGTGGCTCAGCTTTGCTGGATCTTTGTCAAACAGCTGTGCTGGCTTTATGACTTCTGCCATTCCCATCAGATATGGCTGTGCCATCTCCCACTTTTGTGTTTGTGAACTTAAGCTCTTTACTGAGATAAAAGAAGTGAGAGATTGTAAAAACTGTTGTGTAACCTTGGGAACTGAACTTAAATTGAGCTGAATAATGGCTGTAATTTGTTGATGAAAAGGAGGTAAAAGAACATTAAGACTCCTAAAACTGTTTAATTTGCTTGTCATTAACTTTGTAATCAAGAATTCTTTCCTTGTTTATACCTTGTAATCAAGAATTTTTTTCCTTGTTAGTACTAGTTCTGTGTTTCTGAGGCAAAACAAAAAAAAAAAAACCTTAATGATTCAGTTATAGCTTGTCAGCCTCTAAAATTTTCCTAAGTTTTTCTGCTTAAATGATTTGTTTCAGATGCTATATCTCAAATTCATTGGTATTACTTAATTAATAATTTCTATAGAAGCCTCAATTTCATGTATAGCTAACTCTTTCAGGGAATCAGCATAAGCTTTTCATTTAATTTGCAATTTTATTTTTTATTATTATTATTTTATTTTATTACTTTAAAAAATATCAATCCAAATTCCCACTTCCTCTGCTCCTCCCACTTCCCCCCTCCCTCCACACACCCTCTCCTCACCCCCTCCAGTCTTAAGAAAGGGTAAGGCCCTCCCCACTACATCCAGGTTGAGCAAGGTATACATCAAAGAGAATAGGATCCCAAAAAGCCAGTACTTGCAGTAGAGACAAATCCCAGTGCTATTGTCATTGGCCCCTCAGTCTGCCCCAACTGTCAACCACATTCAGAGTGACTAGTTTGATCCAATGCTCATTCATTCCCAGTTCAGTTGGAGTTGGTGAGCTCCCATTAGCTCAGGCACATTGTCTCAGTGGGTGAACCCCTCATGGTCTTGACTTCCTTGCTCATACTCTTCCTCCTTCTACTCTTCAACTGGACCTTGGGAGTTCAGTCCAGTGCTCTGATGTGGGTCTCTGTCTCTGTGTCCATCTGTTGTTAGATGAAGGTTCTATGGCGATATTTAAGATAATCATCAGTCTGCCTACAGGGCAAGGCCATTTCAGGCACCTTCTCTCTATTGCTTAGGGTCTTAGCTGGGGTCATCCTTGTGGATACCTGGAAATTTTTCTAGAGCCAGGTTTCTTGCTAACCCCAAAATGCTCCCTCCATCAAGGTATCTCTTTCCTTGCTCTCATATCTGTCCTTCCTCCATCTCAACTATCCATTCCTTCAAGCTCTCCCCAACCCTCCCCTTTCCCCCTCAACTTCTCTTTCTCCCCTTTCTTTTACCCCCCGCCCCCATGCTCCCAAATTTTGTCAGGCGATCTTGTCTGCTTCCAATTTCCAGGTGGATCTATATATAAATTTCTTTGGGTTCAACTTATTATTTAGCTTCTCTAGGATCAAGAACTATAAGCTCAATGTCCTTTGCTTATGGCTAGTATCCACTAATGAATGAGTACAAAGCATATTCATATTTTAGGGTCTATGTTATCTCACTCAGGATAGTATTTTCTAATTCCATCCATTTGCATGCAAAATTCAAGACATCTTTTTTCCCCCGCTGAATAGTACTCTAATGTGTAGATATGCCACATTTTCTTTATCCATTCTTCTGTTGAGGGGGATCTAGGCTGTTTCCAGGTTCTGGCTATTACAAATAATGCTGTTATGAACATAGCTGAACAAATGCTTTTATAGTATGACTGAGAAAATTTTGGGTATATTCCCAAGAGTGGTATTGCTGGATCCTGAGGTAGGTTGATTCCCAATTTCCTGAGAAACTGCCACACTGATTTCCAAAGTGGCTGCACAAGTCTGCATTAACACCAGCAATGGATGAGTGTTCCCCTTACTCCACATCCTCTCCAGCATAGGCTATCCTTGTTGTTTTTGATTTTAGCCATTCTGACAGGTGTAAGATGGTATCTCAAAGTTGTTTTGATCTGCATTTCCCTGATAGCTAAGGAAGTTGAACATATTCTTGACCATTTGAAATTCTTCTGTTGAGAATTCTGTTTAGTTCAGTACCCCATTTTTTAATTGGGTTATTTAGAATTTTAATGTCTAATTTTTTGATTTCTTTATATATTTTGGAGATCAGTCATTTGACTGATGTGGGGTTGGTGAAGATCATCTCCCATTCAGTATGTTGCCTTTTTGTCTTATTGACAATGTCCTTTGCTTTACAGAAGCTTCTCAGTTTCAGGAGGTCCCATTTGTTCATTGTTGCTCTTATTGTCTGTGCTACTGGAGTTATACGTAGGAAGTGGTCTCCTGTGCCCATGCACTGAAGGCTACTTCCTACTATATCCTCTATCAGATTCAGTGTGGTCCCATTTATATTGAGGTCTTTAATCCACTTGGACTTGAGTTTTGTGTATTGTAATAGGTATGGATCTATCTTTCATTCTTCTACAGGTTGACATCCAGTTATGCCAGCACCATTTGTTGAAGATGCTTTCTTTTTTCCATTGTATAATTTTAGCTTCTTTGTCAAAAATTAGGTGTTCATAGTTGTGTGGATTATTATCCAGGTCTTAGATTTGATTCCATTTGTCAACATGTTTGCTTTTATGCCAATTCCAAGCTGTTTTCATTGCTGTAGTTCTGTAATAGAGCTTGATGTCAGGGATGGTAATGCTTCGGGAAGTTCATTTATTGTATAGAATTGTTTTGGATATCCTGGGTTTTTTGTTTTTCCATATGAATTTGATTATTGTTCTCTCAAGGACTGTGAAGAATTGTGTTGGCATTTTGATGGGGATTGCATTGAATCTATAGATTGCCTTTGGTAGGATTGCATTTTTACTATGTTGATCCTTCCTATCCAAGAGCATGGGAGATATTGTCATTTTCTGGTATCTTCTTCAATTTCTTTCTTCAAAGACTTAAATTTCTTGTCAAATAGGTCTTTCACTTCCTTGGTTAGTGTTACCCCAAGGTACTTTATGCAATTTGTGGCTATTGTGAAAAGTGATGTTTCTCTGATTTTCCTCTCCACTTCTTTATCCTTTGTGTATAGGAGGGCTACTGATTTTTTTGAGTTGATCTTGTATCCTGCCACATCACTGAAGGTATTTATCAGCTGTAGGAGTTCTATGGTCAAGTTTTTGGGGTCACTTATGTACACTATCATATCATCTGTAAATAACAAAAGTTTGAATCTTCCTTTCAAATTTGAATCCCCTTGATCTCTTTATGATGTCTTATTGCTATTGCTAGAACTTAAACACTATTTTGAAGAGATATGGAGAGAGTGGACAGCCCTGTCTTGTTCCTGATTTTAGTGGAATCTCTTTGAGTTTCTCTCCATTTATTTTGATGTTATCTGTTGGCTTGCTGTATATTGCTTTTATTATATTAGATATGGTCTTTGTATCCCTAATCTCTCCAATACCTTTATCATGAAGGGGTGTTAAATTTTGTCAAATGCTTTTTCAGCATCTAATGAAATGATCATATGTTTTTTTTTCAATTTAATTATATGATGGATTACATTGATAGATTTTCATATGTTGAACCATCCCTACACCTCTGGGATGAAGACTACTCAGTCATAATGGATTATTTCTTGATGTGTTCCTGGATTTGGTTTCCCAGTATTTTATTGAGAATTTTTGCATCAATGTTCATAAGTGAGATTGGTTTGTAATTCTCTTTCTTGGTTGAGTCTTTGTGTGGTTTTGGTATCAGGGTAACTGTAGCTTCATAAAAAGGGATTGGCAATGACCCTTCTGTTTCTATTATGTGAAACACATTGAGAAGTGTAGGTATTAGCTCTTCTTGGAAGTTCTGGTAGAATTTTGTACTAAAACCATCTGATCCTGGACTTTTATTGGTTGGGAGGTTTTTGATAACAGCTTCTATTTCCTCATGGTTTATAGGTCTATTTAAATTGCTTCCTGGTCTTGATTTAATTTTGGTATATGGTATCTACCTAAACAATGTCCATTTCTTTTACATTTTTCAATTTTGTGGAGTACAGACTTTTGTAGTAAGACCTAATGATTCTCTGAATTTCCTCAGTGTCTGTTGTTATGTGCTCCTTATCATTTCTGATTTTGTTAATTTGGGTATTCTCTCTCCAACTTTTGATTAGTTTAGATAAGGGTTTGTCAATCTTATTTATTTTCTCAAAGAACCAGCTTTTTGTAGCATTGATTCTTTGTATTGTTTTCAATGTTTCTATTTTGTTGATTTCAGCCCACAGTTTGATTATTTCCAGTCTTCTATTCTTCCTGCTTCTTTTTTTATTAGAGCTTTCAGGTGTGCTAGTTAAGTCACTAGTGTGAGCTTTCTCCATTTTCTTTATGTGGGCACTTAGTCCTATGAACTTCCCTCTTAGCATTGCTTTCATAGTGTCCCATAGGTTTGGGTATGTTGTGCCTTCTTTTTCATTGAATTCAAGAAAGACTTTAATTTCTTTCTTTATTTCTTCCTTGACCAGGAGTGGTTCAGTAGTTTGTTGTTCATTTTCCATGAGTTTGTAGTCTCTCTGGGAGTAGTATTTTCGTTAAATTCTAACTTTAATCAATGATGATGTGATAAGACACAAGTGGTTACTCCATTTTTTTGTATCTGTGGATGTTTGCTTTGTTAGGGAGTATATGACCAATTTTTGAGAAGGTTACATGAGGCGTTGAGAAGAAAGTATATACTTTTCTGTTTGGGTGGAACGTACTATAGATGTCTGCTAAGCCTATTTGATTCATTACATCTGTTAGTTCTCTTATTTCTCTCTTAAGCTTCTATCTGGCTTACCTGTCCATTGGTGAGAGAGGAATGTTGAAATCTCCTTCTACTAGTGTGTGGGGTTTGATGCATGGTTTAAGTTGTAGTAATTTTTTTTTTATGTATGTGGGTGCTCTTAAATTAGGGGCATAAATATTCAGGATTGAGGCTTCATCCTGATGAATTGTTCCTGTTATGAGTATAAAGTGTTCTTCTACATGTCTTCTGATTGATTTTAGTTTGAAATCAATTTTCTTAGATATTAGGATAGGCACACCTACTTGCTTCTTAGGTCCACTTGATTGGAAAACTTTTACCCAACCCATTACTCCCAGGTTGTGTCTGTCTTTGAGGTTAAGGTCTATTTCTTGGAAACCACAGAATGCTGGATCCTGTTTTCATATCCATTCTCTTACCTGGGTCTTTTATAGGTGAATTGAGTCCATTGATATTAAGTGATATTAATAACCAGTGGTTGTTAATTCTGGTCATTTTTTGGTGGTAGTGTTTATGTGTTCCATTTCTTTCGGTTGTGTTCATAGAGGGTTATCGGATATCTGTGTTATTGTGGGTGTTGTTAGCTTCCTTGGGTTAAGGTTTTCCTTCTAGTACTTTCTGTAAGGCTGGGTTTGTGGATACGTATTGTTTAAATCTGTTTTTGTCATGTCAAATATCTTGTTTTCTCCATAGATGGTGAAAGAAGCTTTGCTGGATATAGTAGTCTCGTCTTGCATCCATGGTCTCTTAGCGTCTGCAGCACATCTACCCAAGACCTTCCGTCTTTCATGGTTTCCATTGAGAAGTCAGGTGTAATTCTAATTTGTTTACCTTTATTTGTTACTTGACCTTTTTTTTTGTAGCTCTTATTATTTGTTTTTTATTCTGTATGTTTTGTGTTTTGATTATTATATGGTGAGGGGATATTTTTGATCCAGTCTATTTGGTGTTCTGTAAGCTTCTTGTACCTTCATTGGGATATCCTTCTTTAGGTTGGGAAAGATTTTTTTTGATATTCTTTTATTTTTCATTCAAAAAATTTACACTTCCTCCCCTTCTCTCAGTCCCCTCCTGCTCCCAAAATAACCCTCCTCTCTCCCCCTGCTTCCTTAAGAGGGGGCAGGGTACCCTGCCCTGTGGGAAACCCAAGGCCCTCCCCACTCCATGCCGGCCTAGGAAGGTGTGCATCCATATAGACTAGATTCCCAAAAAAGCTAATACATGCAGAAGAGATAGGTCCCAGTGCCATTATCATTGGCTTCTCAGTCAGCCCCCATTGACAGCCACATTCAGAGATTCCGGTTTGATCATATCCTCATACAATCCCAGTCCAGCTGGATTTGGTGAGCTCCATTAGATCAGGCCCACTGTCTCGGTTGGTGGACCAGCCTCCCAGTCCTGACTTCCTTGCTCATCTTTTCCCACCTTCTACTCTTCGACTGGACCTTGGGAGCTCAGTCCATTTCTCTGATGTGAATGTGGATCTCTGTCTCTATCTCCATCCATTGGATGAAATTTCTATGGTGATGATCAAGATATTCATTATGTGACAATGGAACAAGGCTAGATCAGTCACCTTCTCCTCTGCTGCCCAAGTACCTAGCTGGGGACATCCCCATGGACACCTGTGATCTCCTCTAGAGCCAAGACAATTGCCAATCCTAAAATGACTCCCTTAATGTAGATATCTTATTCCCTTCTCCAATATCCACCCTTCCTCCACCTCCACCTTCCCACTCCCCCAAGCTATCCCCAGTCCATCCCTTCTCCCTTCTCCCTCCCTCTCTCTCTTTAACCTGCCCCCTACCCCTACCTCCACCCCTATCCCCATTCCCGTGCCTCCACCTTTTGCCCAGCGATCTTGTTTGCTTCCAATTTCCAGTAGGATCTATATATGTTTTTCTTTGGGTCCACCTTGCTATTTGGCTTCTCTAGGCTTGTGAGCTATAAGCTTAATGTTCTTTGTTTATGGCTAGGGTCCACTAATGAGTGAGTACATACCATAATCATCTTTTTGGGTTTGGGATATCTCACTAAGGATAGTGTTTTCTATTTCCATCAATTTGCATTCAAATTTAAGGATGTCATTGTTTTTTACCACTGAGTAGTATTCTAATGTGTATATATTCCAAACTTTCTTGATCCATTCTTCCATTGAGGGGCACCTAGGTTGGTTCAAGGTTCTGCCTATTACAAATAATGTTGCTATGAACATAGTTGCACAACTGCTTTTGTAGTATGATTGGGCATCTCTTGGGTATATTCCCAAGAGTGGTATTGCTGGATCCTGAGGTAGGTTGATTCCCAATTTCCTGAGAAACTGCCACACTGATTTCCAAAGTGGTGGCACAAGTTTGCATTCCCACCAGCAATGGTTGAGTGCTTCCCTTACTCCACATCCTCTCCAGCATAGGCTATCCTTGTTGTTTTTGATTTTAGCCATTCTGACAGGTGTAAGATGGTATCTCAAAGTTGTTTTGATTTGCAATTCCCTGATAGCTAAGGAAGTTGAACATGACCTTAGGTATCTTTTGGCCAAGTGAACTTCTGTTGAGAATTCTCTGTTCAGATCGTTACTCCATTTTTTAATTGGGTAATTTAGCATTTTAATGTCTAGTTTCTTGAGTTCTTTGTATTTTTGGAGATCAGACCTTTGTCTGATGTGGGGTTAGTGAAGGTCTTCTCCCATTCAGTTGGATACCTTTTTATCTTAATGACAGTGTCCTTTGCTTTACAGAAGCTTCTCAGTTTCAGGAGGTCCAATTTATTCATTGTTGCTCTTATTGTCTCTGCCACTGGGGTTTTACATAAGAAGTGGTCTCCTGTGCCCATGTATTGCAGGCAACTTCCCACTTTCTCTTCTATCAGGTTAAGTGTGGTTGGATTTATATTGAGGTCTTAATTCCATTTGGATTTGAGTTTTGTGCATGGAGATAGATAAGGATCTATTTTCATTCTCCTACAGGTTGACATCCAGTTATGCCAGCACCATTTGTTAAAGATGCTTTCATTCTTCCACTTGAGGAGTGGACAACCTGAAAAAATTAAAGCAGGGATTTTAAAAGCTAAAAAAAAAAAAAAAAGATGCTTTCATTCTTCCATTGTATACTTTTAGCTTCTTTGTCAAATATGAGGTGTTCATAGGTTTGTGGATTAATACCCGGGTCTTCGATTCAATTTCATTGGTCAACTTCTCTGTTTTTATGCCAATACCAAGCTGTTTTCATTACTGTAGCTCTGTAATAGAGTTTGAAGTCAGGGATGGTAATGCCTGCAGAAATTCCTTTATTGTATAGGATTGTTTTGGCTATCCTGGGCTTTTTGTTTCTCCATATAAACTTAGTTATTGTTCTCTCAAGGTCTGTGAAGAATTTTGTTGGGATTTTGATGGGGATTGTATTTAATCTATAAATTGCCTTTGGTAGAATTGCCATTTTTACTATATTGATCCTACCAATCCAGGAGCATGGGAGATTCTTCCATTTTCTAGTATCCTCTTCAATTTCTTTCTTCAAGGTCTTAAAGTTCTTGTCAAATAGATCATTTACTTCCTTGGTTAGTGTTACCACAAGATACTTTACACTATTTGTGGCTATTGTGAAAGGTGATGTTTCTCTGATTTCCCTCTCTGTTTCTTTATCATTTGTGTATAGGAGGGCTACTGATTTTTTTGAGTTGATCTTGTATCCTGCCACAACACTGAAGGTATTCATCAGCTGTACGAGTTCTTTGGTAGAGTTTTTGGGGTCACTTATGTATAATATCATATCATCAGCAAATAATGAAAGTTTGACTTCTTCCTTTCCAATTCGAATCCCCATGATCTCCTTATTCTGTCTTATAGCTATTGCTAGAACATCAAGCACTATATTAAAGAGATATGGGGAGAGTGGACATCCCTGTCTTGTTCCTGGTTTTAGTGGAATCGCTTTGAGTTTCTCTCCATTTAATTTGATGGTAGCTGTCGGCTTGCTGTATATTGCTTTTATTATATTCAGATATGAACCTTGTACCCATAATCTCTCCAAGACCTTTATCATAAAGGGGTGTTGAATTTTGTCCAATGCTTTTTCAGCATCTAATGAAATGATCATATGTTTTTTTCTATCAGTTTATTTATATGATGGATTACATTGATAGATTTCCGTATGTTGAACCAGCCCTGCATCTCTGGGATGAAGCCTACTTGATCATAATGGATGATTTTTTTTATGTATTCTTGGATTCTGTTGGCCAGTATTTTATTGAGAATTTTTGCATAAATGTTTATGAGTGAGATTGGTCTGTAATTCTCTTTCTTGGTTGTGTCTTTGTGTGGTTTTGGTATCAGGGTAACTGTAGCTTCTAAAAAAGAATTTGGTAATGGCTCTTCTGTTTCTATTAGGTGAAACACCTTAAGGAGTATAGGTTTTAGCTCTTCTTGGAAGTTCTGGTAGAATTCTGCATTAAAACCATCTGGTCCTGGACTTTTTTAGTTGGGAGGTTTTTGATGACAGCTTCTATTTCCTCGCGACTTATAGGTCTATTTAAATTGTTCACCTGGTCTTGATTTAATTTTGGCATATGGTATTTATCTAAAAAATTGTCCATTTCTTTTACATTTTTCAATTTTGTAGCATACAGGCTTTTGTAGTAAGACCTAATGATTCTCTGAATTTCCTCAGTGTCTGTTCTTATGTCCCCTTTTTCATTTCTGATCTTGTTAATATGAGTGTGCTCTCTGTGCCTTTTGAGTAGTTTGGATAGGGGTTTGTTGATCTTGTTGATTTTCTCAAGGAACCAGCTCTTTGTTTCATTGATTCTTTGGATTGTTTTCTGTGTCTCTATTTTGTTGATTTCAGCCCTCAGTTTGATTATTGGCAGTCTCCTACTCATCCTGGGTGAGTCTGCTTTTTGTTTTTCTAGATCCTTCAGGTGTGCTGTTAAGTCACTAATGTGTGCTTTCTCCATTTTCTTTATGTGGGCACTTAGTCCTATGAACTTTCCTCTTAGCACTGCTTTCATAGTGTCCCATAGGTTGTGGTATGTTGTGTCTTTATTTTCATTGAATTCAAGGAAGACTTTAATTTCTTTCTTTATTTCTTCCTTGACCCAGGTGTGGTTTAGTAGTTGATTGTTCAGTTTCCATGAGTTTGTAGGCTTTCTGGGGGTGGAATTGATGTTAAATTCTAACTTTACTTCATGATGATCCGATAAGACACAGGTGGTTACTCCAATATTTTTACATCTGTGGATGTTTGCTTTGTTACCGAGAGGGTTCCATGACATGCTGGAAAGAAGGTATATTCGTTCCTGTTTGGGTGGAATGTTCTATAGATGTCTATTAAGTCCATTTGATTCATTACTTCTGTTAGTTCTCTTATTTCTCTGTTAAGTTTCTGTCTGGTTGACCTGTCGATTGGTGATAGAGGAGTGTTTAAATCTCCTACTATTAGTGTTGGTGGGTTTTATATGTGCTTTGAGTTCTAGTAATGTTTCTTCTATATATGTGGGTGGTTTTATATTAGGGGCATATATATTCAGGATTGAGACTTCATCCTGATGGATTATTCCTGTTAAGAATATAAAATGTCCATCTCCATCTCTCCTGATTGATTTTAGTTTGAAGTCAATTTTGTCTGATATCAGTATAGCCACACCCACTTATTTCTCATGGCCGTTTGATTGAAAAACCTTTTCCCAACCCTTTACCCTGAGATAATATCTGTCTTTGTGGTTGAGGTGTGTTTCTTCTAAACAACAGAATATTGGATCCTGTTTTTGTATCCATTCTCTTTACCTGTGCCTTTTTATAGGTGGTTTGAGTCCCTTGATATTAAGTGATATTAACGACCAGAGGTTATTAACTGTGGTTATTTTTGGGGGGTTGTAGAGTTTGTGTGTTTCCCTTCTTTGAGTTGTGCTAGTGGAGGGCTGTTAGATGTCTGTATTATTATTGGTGTTGTTTGCTTTCTTTAGTTGTGGTTTTCCTTCTACTACTTTCTGTAAGGCAGGGTTTGTTGCTAGGTATTGCTTAAATTTGTTTTTATCCTGAAATATCTTGTTTTCTCCATCGATGGTGAATGAAAGCTTTGCTGGTATAGTAGTCTGGGCTTGCATCCATGGTCTCTTAGTGTCTGTAGCACATCTATCCAAGACCTTCTGGCTTTCATGGTTTCCATAGAGAAGTCAGGTGTAATTCTGATAGGTTTACCTTTATACGTTACTTGGCCTGTTTCCTTTGTAGCTCTTAGTATTCTTTCTTTATTCTGTATGTTTTGTGTTTTGATTATTATATTTTGAGGGAATGTTCTTTTTTGATCTAGTCTATTTGGTGTTCTGTATGCTTCTTGTACCTTCATAGGAATATCCTTCTTTAGGTTGGGAAAGTTTTCTTCTATAATTTTGTTGAATATATTTTCTGGGCCTTTGAGCTGAAGTTATTCTCCTTCTTTTACCCCTATTATTCTTAGGTTTGGTCTTTCTATGGTGTCCCAGATTTCCTGGGTGTTTGTGTTAAGAATTTGCTGGATTTGTTGTTTCCTTTGATCAATGAGTTTATTTTCTCTATCGTATATTCAGCGTCTTAGATTCTTTCTTCTATCTCTTGTATTCTGTTGGTTATACTTGTCTCTGCAGTTCCTGATCATTTACCCAGATTTTCCATCTCCAGCCTTCCCTCAGTTTGTGTTTTCTTCATTGCCTCCATTTCAGTTTTTAAGTCTTGAACTGTTTCCATTATCTGTTTGATGGTTTTTTCTTGGTTTTCTAGGGTATCTTTGAGGAATTTATTCATTTCTTCTAACGTTTTGTTAGTTTTCTCATCCCTTTCTTCAAAAGAGTTTTTCACGTCTTCTTTAAAGATCTCTATCACTTTCATAATGTTACATCTAAAGTCGATTTCTTCTACTTCTTCTGGGTTAGGTTGCTCAGGTTTTCCTGTTGCATACTCGTTGGATTCGGGTGTTATCATGTTGCGTTTCATGTTGTTGGAGGAATTCTTGGATTGGTGCCTGCCCATCTCTTCCTTTGATTGCAGTCAGGGGAGTCTCAGTGGGTTGGGACCTTCCAGGAAGGCTTGCACACACTCACCCCTCTGGATAGCTGATCTCAGTGCAGGAAGATGAAGTCTGGTCTGGACCTCCGATCTCAGCGCAGGAAGAGAGTCCTCGTGGTCCCAGGACCCCACAGAGGAAAGGGCAAACTTGCGGGGGGGGGGCACGGTCATGTGGAACAAAGAGGCCTGCTGCAGCAGAGGTTGGTGGTGCCCGCACTCCCTTGGGGACCCTCCGGCCAGGTGTGCACATACTCACCCATCTGGACCTCCGATCTCAGCACAGGAAGAGAGAGTCCTGGTGGTCCAAGGACCCCACAGAGGAAAGGGCAAAGTTGCGGGGGGGGGGGGACAGGGTCGTGTGTAACAAAGAGGCCTGCTTCAGCAGGGGCTGGTGGTGCCTACACTCCCTCAGGGATCCTCCTGCCAGGTGCGCACAAACTCACCCGTCCCATTTTTTCTTCTGTAAGCATTGCTTCAATGAGAATATTTATATATGTATTACATTAAAGAAACATAAATATATTTGTAGAATTAATTGCTGCAAATATCATTGTGGTATAAATTGCAAGTGTGTGTGTATATATATATATATATATTCATTTATATTTGGCTCTGATCATTTTATGTGAAATGTTTGTTTATATTGTATAATTAAATACATTGTATTTTGAAAAATATGAAGACATTGTAGAAATGATGTCTTGATGTAATAAGATTGGTTTATCTTGCCTTTCTAAAAATTAATTTATTAGACCTTAAAATTTAATTCTTTCATCAACTTCATATTGAGCAGATTAGCTGGAAGTGTTGTCTTATGCTCTCTAAACACAGGATGGAAACAGTTACTCTAGGTTTCCAATTTTGAGAATGATCCAAATGATTTGAGAATGTGTAAGAGAGGTTTCTATTTTCTGATATTAGCACTAGCATTTGATAAAATAAACGTGTACATCTTAGTCATGTGGGGGATGTTTCTGAACATTTAAGCTTCCTCAAGTCAGTATCATGTCAATTTGAGTTTAAGTTGTGGTATTTTTTTATTTCCTCATACCATCTTCATAATTGGTGAAGATCTGATAAAGCCACAGCTGTGAAAATCCTCCTGCAGAGTCTCCTCATGTTAGGGCTATAGCTGCACACCCAGCTGCAGTTTACAGACAGGCTGCAGGCTTGTGGGGTAGCACTGTGCATAAGCAGCACAGAGGTAGTTGCCTGAGTCCTCCAGCTGGGCATCCCTGATGTGCAGGGTACTGTAGCGCTCCTTCGAGTTGAATATTGACTTTAACCTCCCATGCTCCTTTGTTCCTGGAGCCAGGTAGAAAAGATTGATGAGGCTGCCTCTGGAATTCTGCTGGAACCACTGCACAGTTGACATGGTGGTAGAAAAATTGCATGACAGAGTAGAACTGTTTCTCTCAAGGAGACTCAGGGCTGAAGGACTCTGCTCCACCTCAACTCCTCTCACCCCTGTGTGGAAACAGAAAAGCAAATCAGAATTAGTGAAGGGCTTTAACCCACACTTGTCAAATACCCCAGGAGACACCATGAGGATGACCACACAGGGGCTTTGGGTTGGCTCATTCCCCCTCCACTACCATCTCTGCAGAATCCCTAAAGCAACTTAGGTGAGCACAACTCACAGCAAATTTGCACCCACAGAACCCCCAACACAGCTCTCAGTTGCCTCTCCATGGTCCCTGTCTAGTTGCTGGGGTGTCTTCTCTTCAGCTGTGAGGATGTGATGTCAAGTCTTGTGCTTAAACATACTTGTGCTTACACACAACAGATTCTCTCTGAAACACTGAGCTTCCTCATTAATCTGAACAAGAAACTCCACCCACCTCCATCTCAAGACTCTGCATGGCAATTGCTGCACAACTGTGGAGGACAATGATATAGAGGCCAGGACACTAGATTTCTAATGTAACACTTCTTATAAGGGGAATTTAGGGGAAAATGTGTGAGAAGGGGATTTCATAAATGCTGAATATTGGTGTGAAAACTAGTGGCTTCACAGTCTTGAAGAATACTAG
Source organism: Ondatra zibethicus (assembly GCA_004026605.1). Classification (NCBI taxonomy): domain Eukaryota; kingdom Metazoa; phylum Chordata; class Mammalia; order Rodentia; family Cricetidae; genus Ondatra; species Ondatra zibethicus. The sequence goes on along the minus strand of PVIU01008182.1, from coordinate 11,019 downwards.
CAACATTCTTTGATTTTTTTGTAAAAGAATTTCATACATTGTATTCTCATCTTGTCTTCCATCTGCCAACCTCTCCCAGATCTTTCCTGCCTCCTCATCCACCCTAAGACATGCCCTTTCGCTCTCCCTCCACCTCTCTCTATAGAAAGGAAATAGACAGTCAAACAAACAACCAGAATTTAAAAATAATAACAAAGAATAAACATACATACAAAAACACCATAAAACACAAGAGAGGTAAGCATAAAATAAAGACAAAAGTTCTATAAGACCAAAACACACACACACACACACACACACACACACACACACACACACAACAAGTCAGTATGATACAAAAACATCATTGGGTTCATTCTGTGTGGTCATCTACTGCTGGGCCATGGGATCACACTTCAGTGTAATTAATATACCCAGTGAGAAAATCCTGGCACCTTAAGTCATACAGTGGCAGTGGAACAAATCAGTATGCAATACACTACAAGGAATACAAAGAATTTCTTGAAATTATCAGATTGTCATGTGCATAAAAAATGTTCCCAAAGACAGTTTTATTGGTTTTAAGAAAATCGAGGCATGCCCGTGTTTTAATCATGATTTATTTTTCATCTCTCGCCTTCTGCCCAGGTCTTTTATGCATGAAAATACAGATGATTCTGACCAGGCTGTGAATTCATGCTCAAGTTCAGTGAGGCCCACACCCTACTGCTTTTTCATACCACATATTTTCCAGTTTTCTTCTTAAATATTTCTTTCTTTTCTTTCTAGTTTATAGATAGATAGAGAGATAGGTACTGTGTATATATTATATATGATATAAAGGGGATTGGAACAATTTCCAGTTTTTTGAATATTGGAAAATTTAAAAAATAAAACTAAAAATTGAAAGCAGTGGAGATGTTTTCTCTTGAATGTCCATCCTTACAATATCCAGTGAGAGTCTATTTTGCTTACATCTGTTCAGAGACTTGTTTTTAAAATGGATTTACAAGCACATAAAATCCAGTGAACAGATTCTAGATACCTGTGGTTTTATATAGAATGATTGAGATCTAAATTTTCAGTGAACACCAGTCAGTCATCCCTACTCCTTGCTTTGTGAGTGGATTGCCTTATGTCTTTTCTGGAATCTATTTTTTATTAGTAGCAATTTGGTGAGATATTGTATAATATTCAAATATCTACATTGAACATGTACAAGTATCTTCCAATGACAATTTTAAATTACTTTTATTGAGCTATATATTTTTCTCTGTTCCCTGCCCTTTTGCTACCCTCCCCTTGTATCCCCTCCCATAGTCCCCATGCTCCCAACTTACTCAGGAGATCTTGTCTTTATTTACTTCCCTTGTAGATTAGATCCACGTATGTCTCTCTTAGGGGCCTCTTTGTTGTCTAAGTTCTTTGGGATTGTGAATTGTAGACTGTCTTTTCTTTGCTTTATGTCTAAAAACCACTTATGAGTGAGTACATATGATAATTGTCTTTCTGGGTCTGGGTTACCTCACTCAACATGATGTTTTCTAGTTCCATCCATTTGCCTGCAGATTTCAAGATGTCATTGTTTTTTTTTCTGCTGTGTAGCACTCCATCGGGTAAATGTACCACATTTTACTTATCCATTCTTCAGTCAAGGAGCACTTAGGTTGTTTCCATGTTCTGGCTATGACAAACAATGATGCTATAAACATAATTGAGCATATGCCCTTGTGGTACAGTTGAGCATTCTTTGGGTATATACCTAAAAGTAATGCTGGGTCTTGAGGAAGGTTGTTTCCTGATTTTCTGAGAAATCGCCATACTGACATCCAAAGTGGATGTACCAGCTTGCACTGCCACCTCTAGGCAAAGTAAGAAAACATAATTTCTAGGAATTCTGCAGTGCCCCCTAGTGGACTGACAACAACAACAAAAGTGACTTGAGGCCATCTTCACAACTCTCACTAAACCAACCCTTTTCACCCCATCCCTTCCTGGTGAAGGAAATGCAGATGGTAGGACAACATGACTGTTGGATAGAATTCTCAGAAGAAATAAAAATGGCTAAAAAAAAATCATCATTACTAATCAGAAAAATGGAAAAAAAATAACTTTGAGATTTCTTCTCAACCCAGTCAGATTATCTAGAATTGAAAAACAAAACAAAATACAAAACAGCTGACAACAAATGCTGGGGAAGTTGTGTTGGGAGTAGGAACCCACCTTCATTTTTGGGAGAATGCACATTGGTGCAGCTCCTCTGGAAATAGGTGTAGAGAATTTTCTAAATACTGAAGATAAGTATACCATATGTCCAAGCTATGCCACTTCTGGGCCTATGTCCATAGAACTCTATGTCCTACTCCATAGGTATTTGCTTAGCAATATTCTATTGCTGTTCTATTCACAGTAACTAGGAAATGGAAATGACCAAAAAGTCTTTCAACTGATGAAAGGATAATGAAAATATGGCTCCTATACATTATGGAATATTCAGTAAAGTGAAGAAAAAGCCATCATAGACTCTGCAGGTAGACAAACAGAATTAGAAAAATTATTTTGAATGATTTGACCAAGACCCAGAAAGAAAAATGCCACATCTTCTGCCACTGAACTAACTCCAATGGAAATTGTAGAGATAATAATTCCAAATCTTCAAATGTAAAAATAGAACTTTGAGTAACCACAGAGGCCAGAAAGATACAAAAGGGATTGTGTATTTGGGCAAAGCAAGGTAAACATAATTTAATGGGAAAAATAGAAAAAAATCAGGGAAAAGAAGGCTAACATAGAAGGAGGGGGATGGAGGAGGGTGAAATTACAGCAACTGTATTTTAAAACATTTTAAGGAATCACATTAGTATCTGTTTAGCTAAAATTACATAGAAATACGTAAGTATATGTATATGTGTGTGTACATATGAATACATAGTTTCAATTAAATGTTTTCATCTGTGCTGACAGTACTTCCCTCAAGAGCCATAGATATATTAAAAAAAATAAACTCAGTCATGGGATACCCTCATGAAAGTTGTTAGTCAGAAAATTTCAAAAGACTCTTAAACATTTTAGACTATTACTGCTGAAAGAAATCCAGCTTGATCTGACTTGAAGCCATCTTCCCCGATTACTAACTTTCATGGTACCAGAGTGTGGCATTCAAATTTCCAAGGGAGAGAAGCAACAAGTTATCCTCCCCAACTGTTATGTTTATCAACTACAATGACCAATATGGTATGAAAACCTAAGTATGCAATAGTGGGACTCATATCTTTGTGGGAATAAACAGCTCTCTAATTGGACATAAGAAACAAAAGGAAAATCATGTCTGGTCCTGGGAACAATGTCAACTACCCAGGCTAGTGAGGTTGGGTATCTTGGAGGAGACCTACAACCACCTCCTTAATAAACCAGCATAATACCTAAGTACATTCTAAATATCTATCATTGTAACTACATATAATGCAGTCCTCAATCAAACAATAACTACAACCAATAAAAATGCAGAGAACAAGTCATCATGTGGTGCTCTGCCTCAGCTGATCTATGTGGATACTCATGTGAGAATCACTTACATAAAACTAAGCCAACCAACTTCTCACACAAATGGGAAGGTGCTCTAGGTGGGTCCTACTCCATGCAGAGGACTATGACCAGTTGATAGCTGCCGGAGGAAGACAAATCATTCTTCTTTGAAGGTGTAGATGTTTGTTGGTTCTCCATGCTTCAGTGGATGATGGCCCACACCCATACACATACTGACAATACTATTGGACTTTATAGGACTTTATATCATAGTTCTTCTTCTGTAGCTTTGGCTAATATCTTGACAAAATGCAATTTTGGAAGATAATACCTTCCTTTTGGATTATGATACCAGGTCACAGTCTATCACTGAGGGAATCAGTGCAGAAACCAGGAGTGCTTGATATTTTATACACTATTACCTCTATTTAAAGAAGGCATTTAACAGCTAAAGAGATACAACAAGGTCAACAGAGAATGAGACTTACTATCTGGCTTGCAGGACAACTAATACTTATCTAGATTTTTTCATACAATTTTTGACCACCTGCCTAGGATGTGCTGTCCCATAGTCAGCTGGATCACCCTATACCTATTAACAGTCAAGACAATCCCCATAGACAAATCTATGTACCTTGCTCTTCTCCATAAACCTATGGAGAAACCATAATTCATCAAAATACAATGAGTAAGAGACCCAATGGTACAAAGTACAACTGAAACATCTACAGTGCAACCCCTCTATCTAAGACTCGAGAGAATCACGGAAGAGGTGGCAGAAAGATTGTAAAAGACAGAGGACTAGAATGTCTGATGCTAGATGGGTTCTTCTAGAAATGACCAGTGAAATGGACCCATAAATCTCAAAACTATGGTTTTCTGAGCTAAGCTAATATCATGATAACACTAGTTGGCATGTCAACATGGATAATGGAGAGTATACATGGTTCATATCATAGATAAAAATATCAGGTGGTCAAACCTGTGGACAGATGTAGAATCAGTTTCTTCTAGGGACAGCCCCTCGCACAGGTTTTGTAATCTCACATCCTCAGGCCTGAACACATATTCATATAAATAGTACTAAATGGACTCAGTAGGTTGCTTGTAAATAATCTATGTATAGTGTAGACTTGGAATATTTGGAGGAAGAGAAGACTGAAGTGGGTTGGAACAAGGTATGGTGATGAGATAAATATGAGCAAACAATGATATGTCTGGATGAAAACGTTATAAAAAATTTAGTGGATATTGACTGAAAATGAGATTTTCTTAGTAATTTTAATCTTTTGTGGGAATTCTACTAAACAGAAAATTAAATGGAAATTCAGACAGCCACACAGATATCATTCACTGAGACTACAAACTCAGTTCCAGTGAGAGTTGACAATGGCCTCTAACTAGGAGTGTAGGTGGAGACTGGACTTTCATTTTCTGGCCACCCAGACCCAAATAATCACATGAAAACTTTATTAATTCCAACACTGGCCAAAGAATCAGGCTTATTTCTAGCTAGCTCTTTCATCTTAAATTAACCAAATTTCATTATTTTATATGTTACCATAACACTTATGTTTTTTACCTCACATCTTGCTTCTTGGGTAGCTACATGGTATCTGCCTGTCTCTGCGTTCTTTCTTCCTGAATTTAGTTTAGTTTTGCCCTGCCATTGGCCAAAGAAGTTTCTTTATTAACCAGTGGCATTAAAACATATTCATAGTATACAGAGGGGAATCCCACATCATAGGAGTGCAGAAAAACTCTGCTGTGACAGGCACTTTGTGGCACTAGGCAAGGTATTTATTCCCCGTCACAGACAATTTCCATTTCTGTAAATAATCTACACGATTTTTTGGCATGGGCTAATAATAAGCAGCTATCAATTTATTTACCCATCGTAGTAAACATTTCAGTAGATATTACCTTTAATCACATGTAGCAATGCAGAAATCACAAAATTGTAAGGCAAACTCCCCCAATTCCCCTCAGCTAATAAATGTTAGGTCATGAGCTTCAACCCAAGTCTTAGTCTTCGGAATGTTTCTATGCTGCTCAAGGAGGAAAGATTCAAGAATTTTAGCATATCCAGTAAATACTAAACAAGAAAACACATGGATATCACACAGCACAGTAGCATTTCTACCTCAGACACTTGCTGAATCTGCTTACTGTGTCTTCCATTAAAGAGAAGCAGGCACACTCCAAGGCTGCAGTGTCTGCCTACATGAGAAAGCTCATGGAGTCTTCTGAGGTTTACTTGGCAGTCCACACTAATGACAGCTTTCATGGCTTCTCCCAGATATATGTAGTCCATGATGTGCCTTAATGCCCAGTGAAAATCCTTACATTATGATGGAAGGGTGAAGGCAGAGTGGATGATGAGAAGAGCTCATCATTCTTTGTTTCCTACAGTGGTTTCTTGTTCACCAGTGACTTCTTTTAACCAGCCAGTGTATTTATGGAGTATAAATGGGCAACATATAAACACCAATTTAACTTAGCAGAAAACAAAACAAAAAACACCCTATCTTGGGTAACAAGGCTTGATCCCATATATCAAGCAAGTTTCTGCTCTCCAGTCCAGAACACCCAGAAATCATATTTGGTAATCTTACATGAATCATGGTCATACCTGAAGGCTGTAGAGCAAACACCACAACCTTCTATCTGAATCCTGCCTGGCATGATTATCACAAAGTTGTAACTTCAGTCCAGAAAAGATAGCTGCTGCTGCTCCTGTGCATTCTCATGATTTAACTGATGGGCAACCAGCAGCTCAGCTCAAATATCTAAATACTTCAGACCTCTGGTGGCAGAGGTTCAGTCAAAAACTTCTTCCTTTTGAATTTCAGAGAGACAAATATAGTACGTTTTTTTTCTCATATACAGCTCCTAGATTTTAATGTTTACACATACATAGAAATGTGGAGGAATTCCACTAAAATAGAAATAGAAGAAGTTGTAAGAGAGAGAAAAAGAGATCTAGCAGAGGTCTGAAAAAAAGAAAAGAAGCAGAAAATTATACATCAAGAGAGTATAGGTGACATGAAACCAGACGAGGGATCAAAGAGAAAGCCAAAGAGCCAGTAGAAGGGGACTAGGGAAGCAGAATGTAGCAGTAATGTTGGGGGTCATCTAGGGTTTCCAGGAACAGACAAAGGACTGGATGTCAGTGAAAGACAGAAGATGAGCCTCAGAGGAAAAAACAAATCTTTAGTTTTTAGGAATGGGAGATACCCTAAGGCTGGGAGTTCACTAAACTTATTCTGACCTGAGTCTTTCATAGCTCTCTAGGTCCTCCTCTTTCTTCTGTTGGTCCAGCTTAGGTAACAACAACCTTACCTTCCAACCACTTCTATTCATGCGACTTCTAGAAAATATAAGTTTCCATCTCAAGGGCTGCTTATGCTTTCTATCCATATAGCCGTCTCTCTAACTCTTTCAGAAGTTCATTGTATTCAGTCCTAATTTTTGAGACTGATAAAAGTATTTAAGCTATAAATAAAATTTTAAAAATTAATACTTTCCTTTTTTACACTAGGTATATGCTAGAGCCTAATTTTCAGGAGGAAAATGGGAAGATTGAGACAGTCTTCACAGGCAGTTTCATTTGTGTCAAGTCTTACAGGAAGTGCAGAACATCACCATGTTGGGTCTTGATGGGACAGCACTATGGTTAGGCAAACCAAAGGCTCAGTGTAGACCCAGCAATACCACTTCTGGGTATATACCCAAAGGATGGTCAATCATACCACAAGGACATGTGCTCAACTATGTTTATAGCAACATTGTTTGTCATAGCCAGAATATGGAAACAACCTAAGTGCTCCTTGACTGAAGAATGGATAAGGAAAATGTGGTATATTTACACAATGGAGTACTACACAGCAGAATAAAACAATGATATCCTGAAATCTGCAGGCAAATGGATGGAACTAGAAAACATTATGTTGAGTGAAGTAACCCAGACCCAGTAAGACAGTTATCATATGTACTTGATCATAAGTGGTTTTTAGACATAAGGCAAAGAAAACCAGCCCACAATTCATAATCCTAGAGAACCTAGACAACAAAGAGGCACCAACAGAGACATACATGGATCTAATCCACAGGGGAAGTAGAAATAGACAAGATCTCCTGAGTAACTTGGGAGCATGAGGATCATGAGAGAGGGTTGAAGAGAAGGGGAGAGAGAGCACAGGAGGGGAGCAGAGAAAAAATGTGTAGCTCGATAAATTCAATAAAAAAGATTTTATTGTTTACATCTAGTGAGTTCTCTAAGTGTCTTATCTTGCCTTCTTAGAATTCTCTGACCAAACTAAGAGTTGTGGCCTTGCAGAATCCCTAAACTGTGAAGATTCTTCACTTTGTTTTAGTTTGGAGAGAATTTGCTAAGGTAATGGTGAACCACTGAAGTCTGAGATCATTACTGCTTAGGGCTCCAAGTGACATTTTACATCATATAGTGTTTATTTTGTTGATCTCCACATCTCCTTGAACCCATATGCACAATGCTTACCCTCTATGGCTATGGAGTGGTTCTCCTCATCTCTCTGACTAGCTTTGGCCTGACGTCCACTTTCTCAGACATGATTCTCGCTGAGCCGCACTTACAGCTTTCACTTACTTGGCCTGCTGATCTCCATCCTCTGACTGTCAGTTTTTGATGTTCTTGTTTATGACAAGTTATGATGGAGACACAGATAGTTGGTATCGTTTGTTGACACAGCTTGTTAGCCTGTAGCTTTTAGTTATTGGCTAAAGCCATTTACATTTTTATTGTACATAATTTATTTAATATATTAATGTCATTCAAAGACAGTGACTGAACATTATGCTGTTGAATGTGCCGGCCATGTTTGTCACAAGACCCCTGTGCTCATGTTACCTGGGTGGTATCCCATAACTGCCAGTGGTTCCTGGGATTAATGCCAGAGCAACCGTGGTGTCTACTCTAATGTACAATTGTTGAGAAAATTACAGAATGTGTCCACTTCTTAATTCTACCTTCCCAAACACAAAAAGATAGACTAAATTGACACCTATACACAATCACTCTACAGTAATGCTTGTTACTAAAGGATCTGTGTGGAGTTTTAATCAGTAAATGTCTATACTTTCTATATTACATTCATTCATTCATATAACTTCCTGGTCCTGTTGTAGTCCTCCATCTTCAGAGATTTAGAGTGGATTAACCAGGTCAATATACCTTAATTTACTAAGAATCCATGTACTTTTATCTTTATTAGTGAGAGATTTGCTGTTGGTCATGATTTTTTGGTTGTTATTTTGGTTGTGGGGCTTATTGCTGTTCTTTCCTTCCTCCTGTGTTTATATTAGGATTTTGTTGGTTGCTTGTGTTTGATATGAGCTATTTCTTCTTGCTTCTGCTCCTTTATTCATTCCTCTCATGAAATGTATTATTTTGTGTCCTTGTGGATGAGACTGCCTTTCTTCTTCCATTTATAGTGTCGCTCTATATATTTTCTGCATTGTTGCATGGGTTGTTATGACCTGTTTTGATTTGTGTTTTTGTTGAAATGTTTCTATTTCTCTATTGAATGAAAGAAATCACTGGCCAAGTATAGAAATCCTGGTTGATAGTTACTTACCTTTAGGCCTTAAAGCATATCATGGCATAATTTCTTGGCTTTTATTGTAATCTAGTATTTTCTGATCTGAATGTGGATTGGTGTTTTCCCTCATAATTCTTTTGAGGTTTTTGTTTGTTTATTTTGTTTTGTTTTGTTTTGTTTTTGACACAGGGATTCTCTGTGAAGACCTGGATGTACTGGAACTCACTTAGTAGACTTGATGGGCCAAAATTCAGGGATCCCCCTGTCTCTGCTTCCAGAGTGTGAGAATTATAGGCAAGCACTACCACAGTTTTATAAAGTTTTTAAATTTTGTTGTTGTTGTTGCCGTTGCCATTTTTCCACTGTTTTGTTTTGTTTGGTCTGTTTCAGTTTGGATTTTCAAGCTAGGGTTTCTCTATGTAGTCCTGCCTGTCCTAGAACTCAATCTAAAGACCAGGCTAGCCTCAAACTCAGAGATCCACCTGCTTCTGCCTCTTCAGTGCTGGTATTAAAAGCATTCACAGCCTGGCTTTCCTTTTACTTCCTAATCATTTCCTTACTTACCAAGAAGCATTTCTTCTCTGGTCATGTCTGCTTAGGATAAATGCTCTTTAGTTTGGATCTCCATTTCTTTCACTCAGTTTGAAGGATCTTCTGCTATTTTTTGATTGGATAAACTGTCCATGTTTTCACACATTTTCTGAGCTCCTTCTTCTGCCCTATGGGTTCTTGGGTTTGGTCTCTTGGATGTTATGATTTTTACTGGCCTGCCCTGTCATTTGCCAGGATAAATCTAGGCCGTACCCTCTAAGAGACAAGCTCTTCCACTCTCAGTCCCCCCTCTCTCTGTCTCTGTCTCTGTCTCTCTCTCTCTCTCTCCTCACTGAGGCATGCTTGCCTAGGCCTCCTTTTTTTTCTCTCTCTCTGTCTGCCATTCTTCTGAGGAGGCAGTTCTCTGCCTCTCTCCTCCCCCTCCTCTCTCTCTTCTTTGCTCCTTCTCTCTTTCTCTTCCTCCCCCTCCACCCCCTTTAATGAAACTTCACACTCAGTCTTTGTCTGCATAGTGTATGGTGTATACTGTTTCCTGCACGGTCCCACACATGCCATGGGACCTGCCAAGGTCACTCATGTCAAATCTTTCAGATGTGTCCCACAGATTTTGTAAGGTCAGGATATGTTCCTTATTTTTCTGTGTAGTTTGTGATTATATTACTGTCTCAATCTTGTCTTTTATCTGTGAAATTCATCCTTCTGCCTGGACTTGTCTGTTAATGGTGTTTTCTGATGTTTTCTTTTTGATTGGTTGATTCCTCCTTTTCTGACAGTTATGATTGGTTCATTTTTCAGACTACCAATTTTCTTGCTGAAGTTTTCCTCAGTTTTTAAAAAATTCTCCAAGTTATTGATTATTTTGTTCACTTGATAACTTCTTTTTTTTAATTATTTCCAAATTATTTTTAATGACTGAATTAAATTACATTGTACAAAGGAATCAGAAAACATTGCAAAAGTAATCCCCTGGAGGAAAACAGCCCGATCCCAGCTTATTGATGTAAAGAGTGCAGCAATTTCTGCCAAATTAATCAATTTGTTCCTCTGTCTGTAACCAAATACGGTGCTTCACTTTTGTGCACAAAACAAGTAAGCACAACAGGGCATGAAAGAGTGCAAAAAGGCTCACTGCTTGCTGTAAGTGAGGAGCCCCCCAGAGACTGCTCTGGAAGCTGTGTGCCTCCCTCTGCAAGGAAAGCAGAGGCTTTTAAAAAATATAACATAATTATTTATTGATTCTTTGGAGATTTCCCATTATGCACCTCAATCCCAATCACTTCCCGGTTCCTTCATATTCTCCCCTCACCTCTGCAGCATCCCTCCAAGATTCCTCCCCCCAAACCAATCAATTAAAAACTAAATAAAACAGAAACCACCTTTCTCC